>NW_021025565.1:21502-40586 GCF_004153795.1 Camellia sinensis | reverse complement strand
TCCGCTCGAGCGGGGGTTTTGGCGCTCGAGCGGGGGTTTCCACGATCAAGCGGGTCGACCTGTATAGCACACCGAGATTCAGCTTTTTGAATCACTTTTCAACATCCTTTCTCTCTCTTACTTTTCCAAAAAGCTATTTTGAGAGCTCCTCTCACTAAAACCCTAACTTCTCTCTTAGGATTGATCTAGTAGGAGTTTTTTTCTCACCTTGGGCCTTTACAAAAGTTGTGTTGATCGTCGAGGGCTATCTTCTAATCTGAAAATTTCGGGATTTGGAGCATTTCTGTTTCTTCATCTTATTCGTTGGGTCCCATCATTCGAGGTAGGGATAACCTACTCCATCTTATGAGCTTTGTCTTTGAATTTTAGCATTTTGATATGTTGGGGGTTGTTGGGTAATTTTGAGAAAGTTTGGGCCTTTGTGTAATTTTACAAAGGTTGGGGTTTTAAATATATAAACCTATATGCATGTTAGGCATAGAGAAATGAGATTAATGTTGGGACATTGATGGAAATGGAACCTTAGGGTTGTTTTGTGAATTATGGTAATTTTCCCTAATTGGTTTAATTAATTAATGCATATAATTAATTGAAGAAAGCGAGGAATTGAATTGAGAATGTTGAAATTGGGAATGTATAGGATTAAAGAGTGTAGACGAATCTTTTATTGCTCATCTAGTTGAAATGTTGATATATTATCCATTTGTGCATTTATTTCCTGCTTAGAAGTAATTGCTTTGGGCTACCGGTGGAGGGTAGTGTTGATTGTTGTAGACAATTCATGATGATTAGGCAAACTAAAACTAATCAATTGGTTGTGTCATAGAGTATGACGGTTGATAGAATACATTAACTTTATGTGTTGATTGATTGTGTATAGAACCTTTGTGTTTATATGCTTTGTGTAGAGGAGGAGATGGGGGATGTACTCCGAGGTTTAGGGGAAGATGAGGGATGTACCTCTAAACCGGATAGGATTGGGAGGAGATGGAGGATGAACTCTGTAGATACAGCTCATACGCTTATCTAGAGAAGTGAAGATACAGCTCATATGCTTATCTTTGTGAAGTGTAGATACAGCTCATATGCTTGTCTAGTGAAGTGTAGATACGGCTCATATGCTCGTCTAGTGAAGTGTGGATACAGCTAATATGCTTATCTGTTGATGTGTAACATGCTTATCTGTTGTAGTATCGATGTAGCTTATATGCTTATCTGTTGTAGTAGTAATATAGCTCATATGCTTATCTATTAAAAAGTTCGTTTGATTTGATATAGCACTAGAATGTATATCATCATCGTTTGTAAAGTATGGAAGTGTAAGTATCGACCATCTATCAGTCGCTAATCTTTTAATCATTGTTCATAGTTGGTTTAGTATATCTCCGCTGGGCTATGGCTCACCCTATATGGGAACATCACTTTCAGGTACATGTCGCATGCCACCTCTGAGGACGTAGCTTGGGAGGCTAGGGGCAGACATACTTTTGTTGCCTTATTTTCCTTTTGATGTATTACATGTAAATTCAAGCCAAGAGCTTAATGTGTAACCGAGTCAATACTCTCTTTTGTAACCAAGTGTTAACTTGGAAAGCTGTAAGCCCGTTGGGCATTTGCTTATGTTGTTAACGTGTAATACTTTTGTAATGAAGTACTCTGATGAATTGAGGAAATGTGGACCTTTTATATATAAATGTATGCTTATATTGATGGGTTTAATGTTATTATTTTGAGGGCGTTACATCAATTAGGCGTGGATTCGCTAGGTAATTAAGAGTATACCTGTGTAATTCCTTTAAATCTTCTTAGTGGATTGTTTTGTGGCTGTTGCCCGTGGTTTTTTAATCACAGTTGGAGGTGTCCAATTGTGGTTTTTTCCACGTTAAAATCGTCGTGTTGATTTGTCTTGATTGTTTGATTGAGATTGTTATATACTGCTTAAAATTGTTACATAATCACAAATCAATATCTAGGGGATTTCTAAATTTTTCAATATTAAAAAATAAAATTATAAACAAAAGGAGATAACTTCAATCATACAAATCACAATTTTTTTAATGCTATCTAATTATCATCAATAATTAAAAAAATCAATCACAAATTAAGTCAATTGATAATTAAAAAACACAATAATTTATTTTCCAAAAAACATAGTGAGTTAAAAAGATCAATTATAATTTTTTTGGGGTCAAAATACAATCTAATCATCATCAATAATTGGTATATTATGTGACCCTAATGAGTACATTCCATTTTGTTTTTCAAAAAACACAGTGAGTTAAAAATCAAATCACAAATTAAGTGAATTGATAGTTAAAAAAACATAATAATTTTTTTTCAAAAAACACAGTGAGTTAAAAAAATCAATTACAATTTTTTTTTCAAAATACAATCTAATCATTATCAATAATTGGTACTTTAAAAATCAAATCAGAAAAAAATCAAATCAAATCACAAATATTTTTATGCTATCTAACTACAATCATATTTTTTTCATAAATAATTGTAAAGAAAAACCATTAAAACAGTAAATAAAAGATTAAATCATATTAAAAAAAAGAACCATTGAACAAACTACAATCACATCAAATTTTTTCCATAATAATAAAAAAATAAATAAATGAAAAAAAGAACCATTGACTAACTACAATCACATTTAAAAAAAAGAACCATTGAACTAACTACAATCACTTTTTTTTCTTCGTGAATGTTTATGTTTATCTAATTTCAATCATATTAAAAATAAAATTGAAATAGTAAATAAAAAGATTAAATAACATTTAAAAAAAAAACATTGAACTAACTACAACAATTATATTAAAAAAAAAGAGTCATTGAACAAAATACAATCACATCACATTACAATCACATTTTTTTCTTTGTGAGTGTTTATGTTTATTTAACTTCAATCATATTAAAAATAAAATTAAAATAGTAAATAAAAAGATTAAATAACATTAAAAAAAAGCCATTGCATTAACTACAGCAATCATATTAAAAAAAAGAGTCATTGAAAAAACTACAATTACATCACATTTGGTCAAAATCTCCCCATGCCTTTTGGGAGATTTGGTCAAAATCCCCTCATAATTAAACTTTAATGCATTAAAAACTAGCATAAACAAAATTCCTTGAAAATTTCAACACATCTATCTATTCATATTATATTATCTATATCTATATCCATCTATCTATCTATCTATATCTATACTATATATTAAGCAAAAATGGGTTTTTAAACCCCAAGGCCCGTGGGAGTTTCAATATCCGAATATGAATTTTTTATATTTTTTATTAAAAAAAGAAAAACTCAACATTTATTGATTTGGTCAAAATCCCCTGATCAACATTTATTAACTTTTTTCAATCCACATGTTTTTCCACATGCCTACATTTATTGATACAATCCCCTGATCAGCATTTGAAATCCCCTCATACAAATAATTATAGATACAATCCGTGTATAGTTACTGCAGTACCCTTTTTAAATTCTCTCATACACTATGCTTAGTGATAAGATTGTTAAATTATTTTTATAAAAAATCTTAAAAAACATAATTTATATATTAAAAAAAATCTAATACAAATATAGATATTTATAATTATTCCGTGTTAAGCAAAATGGGGTTTTTAACCCCCAAGGCCTGTGGGAGCTTCAATATTCCAATCTGAATTTTATAAATTTTTTATTTTTTATTTTAAAAAAAAAACTCAGCATTTATTGATTTAGTCAAAATCCCCTGATCAGCATTTATTAACTTTTTTCAATCCACATGTCTTTCCACATGCCTGCATTTATTGATTTGGTCAAAATCTCCTGATTAACATTTAAATCCCCTCATACAAATAATTATAGATACAATTCTTGTATAGTTACTGCAGTACCCTTTTCAACTTCTCACGTATATTATGGTTAGTGATCAAATTGTTGAATTATTTTAATAAAAAATACTAAAAAACATAATTTATATATTAAAACAAATATAAATATCTATAATTATCCCGTGCATAGCACGGGTGATGGGCTAGTCTATACTATATATTAAGTAAAAAGGAGTTTTTAACCCCAAGGCCAGTGAGAGCTTCAATAGTCCAATCTGAATTTTCTAAATTTCTTATAAAAAAAAAAAAAAACTTATAAAAAAAAAAAAAAAAAACTCAGCATTTATTGATTTGGTCAAAATCCCCTGATTAACATTTATTAACTTTTTTCAATCCACATGTCTTTCTACACGCCTGCATTTATTGATTTGGTCAAAATCTCCTGATCAGCATTTAAAATTCCCTCATATAAATAATTATAGATACAATCAGTGTATAGTTACTGCAGTACCCTTTTCAACTTCTCCCATACACTATGGTTAGTGATAAGATTGTTAAATTATTTTTATAAAAAATCTTAAAAAACATAATTTATATATTAAAAAAAATCTAAAACAAATATAAATATCTATAATTATCCCGTGCATAGAACAGGTGATAGGCTATCTATACTATATATTAAGCAAAAGGGGATTTTTAACCCCAAGGCTTGTGGGAGCTCCAATTTCCTAATCTAAATTTCTTGATTTTTTGATTTTTAAAAAAAAAAAAAAACCTTAGCATTTATTAACTTCTCCCAACCCCCAAGTCTTACCCTCATAATAACACTTTAATGCATTAAAAACAATATAAAGAAAATGAGGTTTTAAACCACAAATTTTGTGAGAGCTCCAATCTCCTAATCCTAATTTTCTAATTTTTTGATTTAAAAAAAAAATCTCAGCATTTTTTAACTTCTCCCAACATAACCTCAGCATTTATTACCTTCTCCCAACCCACAATTCCTTTTGACTTCTCTCATAATTATTGCAACACCTTTTTCAATTTCTCCCATACACTATGATTACACACAAAAATAAAAAAAAAATAAGAATTTAGCTATAGATCTCAAAAAGATATAACATCTAAATTTAAATTATGATTTAATAATATAATTATGTATTTTTTTATGTATATCTATCAAAATTTTAAAACACTTAATGGGACAAATTAACCAATTTTCCAAAATTATTGATTTTTAATTTACAAAATAGATTAAAAAAAACTATTGACTGATTTATTTATTTTTAATTTACAAAATAAATTAAAAAAACTATTGACTGATTTATTTATTTAATAACCAAAATATTTCATAATCTCTCCCTCCTAATCTCTCTCACAAATTTTCAAAAAAAAATATTAAAACTTGCATTCCTTTTCTCTTCCCCAAAAAATCAGATAATATTTTTTATAAAAGTTGTAGATATCTACCTATATTTTATATATTATATTATAACATAACAAAAAAAACAAAAAAAAAAATCTTTAAAGTTTATCTAAATAAACTTTAAATCTTATCTGAATAAACTTTAAATCAATAAAACCCACATGCCTATCACATATCTAACTCACATCATAACTTACCTAAATAATAATAGTTAAAAACAAATGGAAATCACAGATAAATTAAATTAAAAAAAAAAGATACCCACAACTCCATCTTAAATAAATTGAAAAAAAAATACCCGAATAGAAACCACACAAAAATAAAAATAAAAATAAAAAGATATATCTATCTATCTATACTATATATTAAGCAAAATGGAGTTTTTAGCCCCCAAAGCTTGTGGGAGCTCTAATATGTCAATCCTAATTTTCTAATTTTTTGTTTTTAAAATAAAAAAAAAACCTTAGCATTTATTAATTTCTCTCAACCCACAAGATTTTTTGACTTCTCCCATAATTATTGCAGTACCTTTTCCAAAACAAATAATTTGTATATTAAAAAAAATTTAAAACAAAGATAAATATCTCTATCTATATCTATCTATTTATTTATATCTATCTTTAACCCACAAGTTTTATGGGAATTTCAATATCTAAACCTTAATTTCTTAATTTTTTTGATTTTTTTTGAAAAAAAAAAAAACTTAGCATTTATTAAATTTTTCCAAGTCTTTTTAATTTTTCCAATACACACACTCTTTTTAACTTTTCACATACCTATTGCAAATAGTGAGTCTCCTTTTGTTTTCTCCTTCTTGACTTCTCATTTCTACACTTTCAACTTCAGTAATCACGTATGCAAACAGTAAGTCTTCTTTTATTTTTTCTTTCTTGACTTTTCCTTTTGTTTACTGTTTTAATATTGTAGTTAGATAGTGCATAAAAATATTTGTGATTTGTCTAGCGAATAAAAAATTATAATTTGATTTTTTAATATGATTGATTGCAGTTAGTCAATGGTTCTTTTATTTATTTATTTTATTATGAGAAAAATGTGATGCGATTGTAGTTTGTTCAATGGTTCTTTTTTTTTAATTTGAGTTAATCTTTTATTTACTGTTTTAATGATTTTTCTTTACAATTATTTATGAAAAAAATATGATTGTAGTTAGATAGCATAAAAATATTTGTGAATTGATTTGATTTTTTCCTGATTAATTTTTAAAGTACCAATTATTGATAATGATTAGATTGTATTTTGAAAAAAAAAAATTGTAATTGATTTTTTTAACTCACTGTGTTTTTTGAAAAAAAAATTGTAAATGATTATAGTTTGTTCAATGGCTCTAAATAATCTCAATTTGAATTTCTAAATTTTTTATTAAAAAAAAAACTCAGCATTTATTGATTTGGTCAAAATCTCCTGATCAACATTTATTAACTTTTTTCAATCCACATGTCTTTCCACATGCATGCATTTATTGATTTGGTCAAAATCGCTTGATCAACCTTTAAAATCCCCTCATACAAATAATTATAGATACAATCTGTGCATAGTTACTACAGCACCGTTTTCAACTTCTCTCATATACTATGATTAGTGATAAGATTGTTAAATTATTTTTATAAAAAATCTTACAAAAACATAATTTATATATTAAAAAAAAATCTAAAACAAATATAAATATTTATAATTATCTCGTGCATAGCACGGGTGATAGGCTAGTCTATACTATATATTAAGCAAAATGGGGTTTTTAACCCCAAGCCTTGTGGAAGCTCCAATCTTCCAATCTAAATTTTCTTGATTTTTTTATTTAAAAAAAAAAATCTTAGCATTTATTAACTTCTCCCAACTCCCATGTCTTATCCTCATAATAACACTTTAATGCATTAAGAACAAGTATAAAAAAAGGAAAATGCTATAGACCCCCAGTACGGACGACCCCCAGTGCCACCCCCAGTGACGTGGCAGCGTGTGGTTGGCCGAAATCCAAAAAAAAAAAAAAAAAACTGTTTTCGCACCAATCAGGGACGACCCCCAGCACCCCCAGCTGGGGGTCTAAGTCATTTTTCAAAAAAAATTTATTTGAAATCCAACACATATGAATTCCTTGAAAAGTCCCAACACATATGATTATTATCCCTCATAATAACACTTCAATGCATTAAGAACAAGCATAAAAAATTTTCTTAAAAAGTCCAATATATATGATTATTATCAAAATATTAAACTTTAATATAACATAATATAATATAAAAAAAGATATTTGGGGTGTCCTAAATAAGTGCACTTTTTGTCTTTTTGGATTAAAAATATAGCGATCCCGGGTTTACCCCTGTTGTACAGTGATCCGGACATGTGTCCGTGGATGTTAGTAGTTGATTATTACCTTGTGTACATCCTTTCTTTTTGTAATTGAGTTATAGGATGTGTTGGGCAGGTTTGTTACAGGTTGGTTGAGTTTAGAAACCAAAACTAGTTGCCCAGATTTTGGCCTGTCCGCTCGAGCGGGGGTTTTGGCGCTCGAGCGTGAAATACACCCATCCAGTATTTCCTGTGCAGTGTTGGACGCTCGAGCGGGGGATTGGCCGCTCGAGCGGGAGGTTGTGAGTGATGCTCGAGCGGGGCTTCGAGCGCTCGAGCGGGGACCTGTTGTGTCGAGATGCTGGGAGAGTGCATCCGGCGCTCGAGCGGGAGTTTGGCCGCTCGAGCGAGAGTCTGTGAGTGACGCTTGAGCGGGGAGTTTGACGCTCAAGTGGGGCGACTGGGTTTAAGTTCCGAGTTTTGACTTTTCAAATCACTTTTTCACTTTCTCTTCTCTCTCCTACTTTCCCAAAAAACGCCATTGTTAAGCCTCTCACTCTAGAACTCTACCTTCTCTCTAGGTTTTGATCTAGTAGGAGTGATTTGCTCATCTTTGGCCTTTACAAAAAAGTTGTTGATCGTCGATGGCTACATTTTAATCTGAAAATTTCGGGTTTTGGAGCACGTTGGGTTTTGTCATCTACTCCGTTGGGGCTCCGGATTTGAGGTAGGATATCCTACTCCTCTCTATGGATTTTGTCTTTAAATTTTGGTATTTTGAGATGTTGGGGTCGGTTTGGTAATTTTGTGAAAGTTTGGGGCTTTTGTGTAATTTTACAAAAGATGGGGTTTTATTTATAATAAACCTAGATGGATGTTTGGCATAGAGATGTGGAATAAATGTTGAATCATTGAGGGAAATGGAACCTTAAGGGGTGTAATGTTAATTATGGAAAATGCCCTAATTACATCGTTTGATTAATTGGGTTAATTAATCTTGAGAAATGAGGTTATGAAATAGATACGTTGAGATTGGGAATGTATGGGGTTAAAGGGTGTAGTTGAATTATTTATCACTCATCGAAATGAAATGTTGATTGAATATCCATTTGTGCATTTATTTTCTGTTTAGAAATAACTGCTTTGGGCTATCGGTGGAGGATAGTCGTGATTGTTGTAGACAATGCATGATGATTAGGCAAACGGAAACTAATCAATGGAATGTGTCATGGAATTTGACGGTTGATAGAATACATTAACTGTATGTATTGAGTGATTGTATATAGAACCAATGTGTTTGTATACGTTATGTGTAGAGGAGGAGATGGGGGATGTACTCCGCGGTTTAGGGGAAGATGTGGGATGTACCTCTAAACCGGATAGTGTTGGGAGAAGATAGGGGATGAACTCCGTAGATACAGCTCATATGCTTGTCTAGAGAAGTGAAGATAGGGCTAATATGCTTATCTTTGTGAAATGTGGATGTAGCTTATATGCTTATATGTGAATGTGGGATATAGTTTTTTTTATACATATCTGTTGAGACGATGATAGAGCTAATATGCTCATCTGTTGAAAAAGGGAAAATGAAAAGTGACTTGGACTTTTAAGTCGTATGACATAAAAATGTGATTTATGTGGATGTATCAGTGTTGGCCATCTATCAATTGCTAATCTTTCAGTCATTGTTCATGGTTGGTTTAGTGTATTTCTACTGGGCTGTGGCTCACCCTATATGGGAATATCATTTTCAGGTACAGGTAGCATGCCACCTCCAAGGACATAGCTTGGGAGGCTAGAGGCGGACATACTTTTTATTTCCCTGATGTATTACATGTATATTCAAGCCAAGGGCTTAAAGTGTAAATGAGTTAGTACTCTTTTGTTGTAACCAAGTGTTAACTTGGAAAGCTGTAAGCCCGTAGGGCATTTGCTTTTGTTGTTAACATGTAATACTTTTATAAGGAACAACTCTGATTAATAGAACTATGTGGATATTTTGTATGTCAATGAATGTCTTAATTGATGGTTTAATATTATTTTTTTTCTTTTTTTGAGGGCGTTACAAAAAAATTGAGGAAAAAAATATAGATGTTTGGGTTAACTTTTTGACTTTTTATGAAAAAATGTGTATTAAAAAATTGTAAAAATTGGTTTGTAGGGGAAAATTAGGATTGGGAGTTGTGCAGCCGTAATTGTTGACTTTTGGTGAATAGTGTTAACTTTTTAACTTTTTGAGTAACTTTTTGACTTTTTAACTTTTTCTTATCTTCTCAAACTTGGCGTTAATTCCTTGAAAAATTCAACACATATGATTATTATCAAAATATTAAACTTTAATAAAATATAAAAAAGGAGAAAAAGAAGACATTTTAAAAAAAATTTAAAAATCACAATTCACATATATAGATAATTGTAAACACAAGCCTTGTGGGAGTTCTAATCTCCTAATCTTAATTTTCTAAATTTTTTATTTAAAAAAAAAAACTCAACATTTATTGATTTGATCAAAATCCCTGATCAGTATTTATTAACTTTTTTCAATCCACATATCTTTTCACATGCCTGTATTTATTGATTTGATCAAAATCTCTGATCAACATTTAAAATCTCCTCATACGAATAATTATAGATACAGCCCATGCATAGTTACTACAGTAGCCTTTTTAATTTCTCATATACACTATGGTTAGTGATAAAATTGTTAAATTATTTTTATAAAAAAATTTGAAAAACATAATTTATATATTAAAAAAATTAATATAATATAATATAAAAAAAGACATTTAATTCCTTGAAAAATCCAACACATATGATTATTATCAAAATATTAAACTTTAATATAATATAAAAAAAGAAAAAAAGAAGACATTTAAAAAAAAAACATTTAAAAATCACAATTCACATATATAGATAATTATAAACACAAGCCTTGTGGGAGCTCTAATCCCCTAACCTTAATTTTCTAATTTTTTTAATTTTTTTAAAAAAATCAGCATTTATTGATTTGGTTTAAATCCTCTGATTAGTATTTATTAACTTTTTCCAATCCACATGTCTTTCCACATGCCTGCATTTATTGATTTGGTCAAAATCCCTGATCAGCATTTAAAATTCCCTCATATAAATAATTATAGACGCAACCCGTGCATAGTTACTGTAGTAGCCTTTTTAATTTCTCATATACACTATGGTTAGTGATAAAATTGTTAAATTATTTTTATAAAAAATTTAAAAAACATAATTTATATATTAAAAAAAATTTAAAACAAATATAAATATCTATAATTATCCTGTGCATAGCATGGGTGATAGGCTAGTCTATACTATATATTAAGCAAAAGGGGGTTTTTAACCCCAAGGCCTGTGGGAGCTCCAATCTCCTAATCCTAATTTTCTAATTTTCTAATTTTTTGATTAAAAAAAAAAAAAAAAACCTCAGCATTTATTGACTTCTCCCAACCCACAATCCCTTTTGACTTCTCTCATAATTATTGCAACACCCTTTTCAATTTCTCCCATACACTATAGTTACACACAATTTTTTTTTAAAAAAATAATAATTTAGCTATAGATCTCAAAAAGATATAACATCTAAATTTAAATTATGATTTAATAATATAATTATGTATTTTTTTTTATGTATATCTATCAAAATTTTAAATCACTTAATGGGATAAATTAATCAAATTTTCAAAATTATTGATTTTTAATTTACAAAATAGATTAAAAAAACTATTGACTGATTTATTTATTTTTAATTTACAAAATAAATTAAAAAAACTATTGCCTGATGTATTTATTTAATAACCAAAATATTTCATAATCTCTCCCTCTTAATCTCTCTCACAAATTTTCAAAAAAAAAAATATTAAAACTTGCATTCCTTTTCTCTTCCCCAAAAAATCAGATAATATTTTTTATTAAAGTTGTAGATATCTACCTATATTTTCTCTTCACATGCCTATCACATATCTAACTCACATCATAACTTACCTAAATAATAATAATTAAAAACAAATAGAAACCACAGATAAATTGAAAAAAAAAGATACCCACAACTCCATCTTAAATAAATTGAAAAAAAAAAACCCGAATAGAAACCACACAAAAATAAAAATAAAAAGATATATCTATCTATCTATCTATCTATCTATCTATATCTATAATATATATTAAGCAAATGGGAGTTTTTAACCCCCAAAGCTTGTGGGAGCTCCAATATGCTAATCCTAATTTTCTAATTTTTTGTTTTTTTTTTAAAAAAAAATAACCTCAGCATTTATTAATTTCTCTCAACCCACAAGATTTTTTGACTTCTCTCATAATTATTGCAGTACCTTTTCCAAAACAAATAATTTGTGTAACGTCCTCAAAATAAACCCATTATATATTTATCATTGACATGCAATATTTAAAGAAAACAATTCATTATCTCATTCATCAGAGTATTACTAAATAAAAGCATTACATGTAACATCAAATTAAATGCCCTACGGGCTTACATCTTTCCAAGCCAACACTTGGACACAAAAATATGAGTTCTAACTCAAATACAAGTAAAGCCCTAGGCTTGAATGTTTACATGTAATATCAAATAAATAAATAACAACTAAACTAAACAGAGTCTTCAACTCCAATTCCTTCCAAGCTAAGTCCTTGGAGGTAGCTTATCACCTGAACCTGAAAATGATGTTCCCATAAAGGGTGAGCCACAGCCCAGTAGAAAAAATTTATACTAAACCAAATATAAGCATTGAATAAGCAATAGCATTCAATAGATGGTTAACTCAGATAATCAATTACATATCATTATACAGTCTCATGACACTAATGTCTATGAACGTTTCACTTTCCATTATATCAATAGGCTCAGAACCTGGCCAACTTACAACAGTGAACTATATATCTATTCGCAATTACTTTCAATATCAACAAAACAAATGAGACTCAGGCTCATATCAAACACTTCATACTTCCCGTTTGATACACATTTTAGTGTTGTATCAAAACATGTAAAACACTTCAATATCAATAAGCACACATAATAGTGATGCTAATGGAGTCCATCCCTATCTCCTCCCAAACAAATCCGGTTTAGAGGTCCATCCCCTATCTTCCCCTAAACCGTGGAGTACATCCCCTATCTCCTCCCACACAAAATGCAAATGCAATGCTCAATCAATACACGTATTTTCTGTATTAATCAATAGTCAAAATTTACTGACTTAACCAATGTGATTGTTTCAGTTAACCCTAGTCCACATGCAATGTCTACAACATTCGCGACTATCCTTCACCGATAGCCAAACAGTTATTTCTAGACTGGAAATAAGGATATCAACAATTTAATAGGCGAGTGATTTAAATTATCCAACGTACACCATTAAATCAATAAATTCCTCAATTCACCTTAAATTAATTATTACAAACTAATTTATTAAAATAACTAGGGTTTTTTCCCAAAATTTCCAAAAATACCCCTAATTATCAAAATACAAAACTTAGAAAAAACTAAATAAGATGGAGTAGGAAATCCCTACCTCGAAGTGAGGAACTCGAACAGAGAAGATGACCAAAGACCAACGTGCTCGCAAATCCCAAGTTCTTCTCAGATTAAAATGAAGCCCTCAACCCACTCTAACTTTTAATAAAGGACTAAGGTTAGATACTCACCCTAGGTTGATCAATTCTTAGAGAGAAGACAAGTTTAGAGAGAGAGAGAGAGAGAGAACTCTCAAGGGGCAGTTTTAAAAAGTTAAGAGAGAAAAAGTAGGTCAAAAAGTGATCCAAAAAGTGAAATCTCGGACTGATGTAGTCGACTCCCCGCTCGAGCGTCCAACTCTGCTCGAGCGTCGAAACCGCACTCCCAGTACTTTCGCAGAACCAGGTCCCCGCTCGAAGCGTCTAACTCCCCGCTCGAGCGGCACTCACACACTTCCGCTCGAGCGTCCAATCCGACGCTCGAGCGTCCAACACTGCACAGGAAAATACTGGATGGTGTGATAATCCTGCTCGAGCACCAAAACCCCCGCTCGAGCGGACAAGCAACAAAAGGATCCCCGCTCGAGCGTCAAACTCCCCGCTCGAGCGGACAGGTCCAAAATCTGGGCAACTAGTTTTGGCATCTAAACTCAACCGACCTGTAACAGACGCGCCAACAACATCTTATAACTCAAATACCAAAAGATTAAAGGCAACAAACAACCAATATATAATGACAGGATCCACGGAACCTAAGTCCAGATACAATAATCTAAAGGGAAAAGACCGGGTCGCTATAATTTGTATATTAAAAAAAATTAAAACAAATATAAATATCTCTCTCTATATCTATCTATTTGTTTTATATCTATCTACAACCCACAAGTGTTGTGGGAGTTTCAATATCTAAGCCTTAATTTCTTAATTTTCTTTTGATTTTTTTTGAAAAAAAAAACTTAGCATTTACTTAAATTCTTCCAAGTCTTTTTTAATTTTTTCAATACACACACTCTTTTTTAACTTTTCATATACGTATTGCAAATAGTGAGTCTCCTTTTTGTTTTTTTCCTTCTTGACTTCTCACTTCTACACTTTCAACTTCAGTACCACTTTATGCAAACAGTAAGTCTTCTTTTGTTTTTTTTCTTTCTTGACTTTTCTCCTTTTGTTTACTGTTTTAATATTGTAGTTAGATAGCGCATAAAAAATATTTGTGGATTTGTCTAGCGAATAAAAATTATAATTTGATTTTTTAATATGATTGAAGTTAGATAAATATAAATCTTCACAAAGAGAAAAATGTGATTATAATTAGCTTGAATGATTTCTTTTTTTTTTAATGTGATTGTAGTGTTAGTTAATAGTTTTTTTTTCATTTATTTAATTTTATTATGGGAAAAATGTGATTGTGATTGATAGTTTGTTCAATGGCTTTCTTTTTTGTTTAATATGATTGTTGTAGTTAGTTCAATGGTTTTTTAATGTTATTTAATCTTTTATTTACTATTTTAATTTTATTTTTAATATGATTGAAGTTAAATAAACATAAACATCACAAAGAAAAAAAAATGTGATTGGTAATGCGATGTGATTGTAGTTTGTTTCAATGGCTCTTTTTTTTAATATAGTTGTTGTAGTTAGTTCAATGGGTTTTTTTTTAAATGTTATTTAATCTTTTATTTACTATTTTAATTTTATTTTTAATATGATTGAAGTTGAGATAAACATAAACACTCACAAAGAAAAAAAATGTGATTGTAATTAATTCAATGGTTTTTTTTTTTTAATATGATTGCAGTTAGTCAATGGTTCTTTTATTTATTTATTTATTTTATTATGAGAAAAATGTGATGCAATTGTAGTTTGTTCAATGGTTCTTTTTTTTTATTATGTGATTTAATCTTTTATTTACTGTTTAATGATTTTTTTTACAATTATTTATGAAAAAAATATGTTTGTAGTTAGATAACATAAAAATATTTGTGATTTGATTTGATTAGATTTTTTTTCTGATTTTGGTTTTTAAAGTACCAATTATTGATAATGATTAGATTGTATTTTGAAAAAAAAAAATTGTAATTGATTTTTTTTAACTCACTGTGTTTTTGTGAAAAAAAATTGTAAGTGATTGTATGTTTGTTCAATGGCTCTAAAATAATCTCAATTTGAATTTCTAAATTTTTTATTAAAAAAAAAACTCAGCATTTTTATTTGGATTTGTCAAAAATCCCCTGATCACATTTATTAACTTTTTTCAATCCACATGTCTTTTACGTGCCTGCATTTATTGATTTGGTCAAAATCCTTTGATCAGCATTTTAACAATCTCCTCATACAAATAATTATAGATACAATCTATGGTATGTTACTACAACCCCTTTTCAACTTCTCTCATACACTATGATTAGTGATAAGATTGTTAAATTATTTTTATAAAAAATCTATAAAAAACGTAATTTATATATTAAAAAAATCTAAAACAAATATAAATATTTATATTATCCCGTGCATAGCACGGGTGATAGGCTAGTATTTATATAAGAAATAGAGTTTTAACTAAAGCCTTGTGGGAGCTCCAATATCCCAATCTTGATTTTTAAAATTTTTGATTTAAAAAAAAAAAAAGAACCTCAGCATTTATTGACTTCTCTCCCAAGCCACTTTTTGACTTCTCTCATACCTACTCCTACACCCTTTTCAACTTCTTCCTATACACTATGGCTAGTGATGGGATTGTTAAATTTTTTTTAAAAAAAATTAAAAAATATTTGGTATATTTAAAAAAATATCTAAAACAGATATAAATTTTTATTAAATCTTATATATATATATATATAAGTAAAATGGGGTTTATAACACAAGTCTTGTGGTAGCTTCAATATCCTCAACTAAAATTTCTAATTTTTTGATTTTTAAATAATTAAAAAATCCTCTACAACTTTCATTCAAGCAAAATTACACTATATTCAACTTCTCCTACTACTCACTATGATTATTAATGGATTTGTTAAATTATTTTTATAAACCAATCTTAATTTTTTAAAATTTTTTGATTTAAAAAAAAAAACTGAGCATTTGTTGACTACTCCCACCCACAAGCCTTTTGACTTTCTTCATACCTACGCCTACACCCTTTTCAATTTCTCCCATACGCATATGGTTATTGATGGGATTGCTAAATTATTTTATAAAAAAATTTAAAAAAATATTATATATTAAAAAAATATCTAAAAAAAATATATTCGTTATTAAATATATTATCCATATATATAATATATATACCTAGCCTATCACCCGCTATGCACGGGATAATTATAGATATTTATATTTATTTTAATTTTTTTAATATATAAATTATGTTTTTTAAATTTTTTATAAAAATATATTAACAATCTTATCACTAACCATAGTGTGTATGGAGAGAAGTTGAACAAGGCTACTGCAGTAACTATACGCGATGTATCTATAATTATTGTATAGTGGAATTCTAAATGCTGATACAGAGATTTTGACCAAATCATAAATGCAGGCATGTAGAAAGACATGTGGATTGGAAAAGTTAATAAATGTTGATCAGGCGATTTGACCAAATCAATAAACTGCTGGAGTTTTTTTTTTTTTTATAAGAAATTTAGAAAATTCAGATTGGACTATTGAGCTCTCACAAGCCTTGGGCGGTTAAAAACTCCCTTTTACTTTAATATATTGTATAGATAGACATAGATAAATAGATGTTTGTATACATACAAAGCACAATAACAGAGTATTCAATAAATGTATTCATGCATTCATGCGCTTATTTTGATTTGAAAAGATTTAAATAAATATAGAAAATAACAAACACAAAAAGATTCTACTTAAACAGTAAATGTGTGAGAATCACAGATATATACATTTCCAGAAGTCAAGCACTCGTATTCGTCCTCACTGCCACAACCTTCAGCCTCTGGTCTCTGATTAAGACCGGAGCACCGACCACTACTATGGTGATCTAAGTTTAGCCTCACAAATCAATAACATTAAACCATCAATGAGAGAGCGAGTACAATGATATTAAAACTCGCACATATATCTTCTATTGCATTATAGCAGTTTCCATTACAAAAAGACTGCATGTAACTAGGCCGAGTGCCTAAGGACAAATCGTGTTAACAACAAAAGAGGTATAGCAAGGGGTTAGCACTTTCCAGAGTTACTTGTTAATTGAGGCTACACCTTACACATTTAGCCCTTGCTCTGAATTTACATGTAAATACATCAAATAGGAAATAAAAAATCAAAAGTCGCCTGCCTCTAGCTTTCAAGCTACGTCCTTGGGAGGTGGCATGCTACCGTGTACCGTGAAAATGATATTGCCCATATAGGGTGGTCAAAGCCCAGTAGAAGTATACTAACCAAATATGAAACAATTGACTTAAAAGTTAGCAATTGATCGATGGCCAGCACAGAATATCTTTCCTTATCACACTTTACGAGTTTTCATGACATAGCCAGAGTCCAGTATTACAGTCCTTTTCCATTTACTTTTCAATTCTCACTTTATAACCACTCGGCGCATAAGATCTCAGCTAACCTGCTCACAATATACATCGCAGCACTTGCAGCACCTACTCAGTATAACGTCTTCCGCCATTTTGAGTGTGATGAGGATACGAGGGCGAATTACATTACTCATAAGTGTTCTGATACAGATACTGGGACTGTGCCATACACGTTGGTGGGTGATATCGTCAGTAGATTCCGCCATCAGTGTGCGACGTAACTGTAACCGCTTGAGGCATACGTCGCAGTGACTGGCTACATTGAGGGCTGGTGTGTGTGAGTATCATGAAGTCTATCCATTCCTTTATTTCATTGAGTTTCATTACATAAGTATTCCCATGTTACATCAAAAAACTGCCTAACTCGTTACAGCTTTCCAAGTTAAACTTGTTTTCAACAAAAGAGTACTAACTCGTTTACACGTATTAGCCCTTGGCTGAAGTTACAGTTGTATACATCAAAAGTAAAAACAACTACACTATGTCCGCCTTCTAGCTCCCAAGCTATGTCCTTGGAGGTGGCATGCTTCCTGTACTGAAATGATTTCCCATCTAGGTTGAGCCAAGCCAGTAGAAATACACTAAAACCAACCATGGGACAATGACTAAAACATTAGAATTGACTGTTGGTCAACACTGTACAATCAATATTACATATTTTGTCAACCGACTTTCAAGTCCCAATTACTTTTCATTTTTCCCTTTTCACAGATAAGGCATGCTAGCTCTATCATCATTTCCACCATATATGTAATAAAAAACTATATCTCAAGCATTCAGATAAGCATAAAAGCTATATCCACATTCTCGAACAGATATGTGTATCAACATAATCCCAGCAGATAAGCATACAAGCTTGTATCCACATCTACAACAGATATGTATAATCAACAATATCCACGATAAGGCCATA
The DNA here is from genome assembly GCF_004153795.1 of Camellia sinensis. Lineage (NCBI taxonomy): Eukaryota > Viridiplantae > Streptophyta > Magnoliopsida > Ericales > Theaceae > Camellia > Camellia sinensis. The sequence goes on along the minus strand of NW_021025565.1, from coordinate 22,093 downwards.
CAAGCTGTAATCCACACTTCACAAAGATAAGCTATATAGCTTAACTTCACTTCTGTAGACAAGCATAATGAGCGTACTTTACGGAGTTTCACCCCTATCTCTCCCATACCTATCCGGTTTAGAGGTACATCCCCTATTCTTCCCCTAAACCGCGGAGTACATCCCCTCTTTCTCCTCTACACATAACGTATACAAACACATTGGTTCTAATATACAATCACCAATACATACACAATTAATTGTATTCTATTCACCGTCAAAGTTCCATGACCACAATTCCATGTATTAGTTTTCCGCTTTACCTAATCATCATGCATTGTCGTACAAACAATCTCGACTATCCTCCACCGATAGCCCACAAAGCAGTTATTTCTTAAAACAAGAAAATAAATGCACAAATGGATATTCATCAACATTTCATTTTCCTCATTTCTCACCGACAATTAATTATCCCAATTAATTAACAATGTACTTAGGTCCATTTTTTCATAATTACCATTTCACCCTTAGGATCCCATTTTCAATCAATGAATTCAACATTCATTCCATTTTCTATGCCACATCATCTAGGTTATTATTGATTCTCTCACA
>NW_021025563.1:215496-277187 GCF_004153795.1 Camellia sinensis | reverse complement strand
CGCTGAGTCACTATGCCTGAGCCCCTTAGGCTGAGCCGCCGCCTCGTAACCAAGATGACCATAATCCTTAATCATAGACCCGACAACCTTGAAAAGGAGCCCGTCCTCCAATCTTTCCTCTTCAAACTCAACGCAACGGCGTTTCTCTGTCGCCACAAGTTCCGGTGATAAATCTAGAGAGGCTAGTTAAAGCAACCTCAAACCGGCTACTGGTTGTGTTCAGCTTGCTTGAGCTTCAAGAACTATTCTTTCAACTTCTCCTAGCAATGCGAAGGCAAAAAACTTGTTCTTGGAAGGGCCATTGAAAAAGGCCTCTCAAGTTCACCCCAATGAGCCCTGCGTGCATACCTTCCACCAGTTGCAACCCGCATCGTCCCTTTGCTAGAAGGATGCTCTAAGTCACCCGCAAATCGTTCGTCCTCGATGACAAGCATCTCAATGTCTTTATATATTTCATATTTCTCTTATCTCCTTTATTTTCTTCTCCGCTTCCTTTTCTTTTTCTCTCTGTTTCTTTTTTAATCCTCTCTTTCTTTCTTTTTTTCTTTTCTTTCTCTCTCTTTTCTTCTGTTTCTTTTTCTTTTCCCCTTTCTTCTCTTTTCATCTTTACTTTTCTTCTTCCATTCTCTTTCTGATGTTTCGAATCTTCTTCATTCCATTTTCACTTTTTTCCAGTTCTTCTCTTTTTCTTTCCTCTTTAATTCAAACTTTTATCTAGTCGGCTCATTTATCTTAATTCTTCTCTCTCTCTCTCTGTTCTTAATTCCTTTCTATATCCATCCTCTTTCTATTCTACTCAAGCCACTAATGCACCATCAGTGGCTCTGTTGGATCTCCTAAAAACTCAGTCCGAATTCGACCGATATATAAACTCCACTCTTTAGAAAAGACGGCCATGTCTCAACCAACATGGCTTGATCTTGATTTCTTAGCCCTAAAGGAATGTCTATGGATTCCTGCAAGCTCCAGCCATTTCGAGCGGTGCTAAGGCGCCCATGTGTGTTGGACACTTGGGCGTAAGCCATATTAGCCTGACCAACTCCCTCCTCCCTGTGCCGGAATATCATTCAAGTAACGGCACCTCTTGCCTGCTTTAGACCTGCCATGCCTTACCACCACCAACATCCACGTCTTGACATTCCTAATCAAAGGTTAAAACATAGATTAGCATCATTACAAAAGTGCCGAAGCCGTAATCCCCATGTCTTAATACAGTGCGGACCAACGATTAATTCACTCTACCAATAAGCAACTAGATCACATTAAAACAAATGAACTTCCGTTCTAGTATAGTGATATCTTGTGACATGCTAAGAGTTCTAGTTAGTATAATAGAAGCAACAAGTTGTTTCTCTAGCAAGACTTACTAGAAACCAAGCGCTAATCAATATCAAGAAATTAAATCCCATGCTCATTTTAAGTACATAAGCATGTTAATTCACATAGCCATACCAGCTCTACTTCTGATATATCATCTACGCAAGATAGCTCATTGTGGTAAATATACCATATCCCACGATCCCAAAGTATTTCAAAACTCGGTAGCTCTGATTACCAAGTTTTAACGTCCCGAAATAATAACAATTAGCCTAATCTAATAATCGGTCCATAACAATTGATCCTATATCATCATATCTTATATTCCACTTATAAACTTGAGATACAAAAGATGACATTATTGCGTGTATACATTCATAAATCTACTATCCTAAATCTATAGCATATGGCATGGATACATAATTAAAATTTAAATAAGATCAAGTAATATATTGCCATAATGGCTACATCTTTTCAAGTCAATGCTTGGATACATCAAAAATGAGCTTCAACACAATATCAAACACAAAGCTTCATACAAAGAATAATTAATCAAATAAAACAAAAGAGAAACTCTTAGGCTCCTAAGTCCTCCCAAGCTATGTCCTTAGTGGTGCCATATTATCAACATCTAAAAGTTATTTCCACATAGAGTGAGCCAAAGCCCAGTATGGATACTTTAACACAATATATGAATCTTAACAAAGTCATAAGGTGAATGCACATGCATACCATTTGTCAAACATTTCACATTTCCTTCTCAAAACTATGCAATGCTAGATTATATATCAATTCATGAAAATAATCGATTTATAACTGAAAACAAGGCAGTGGATACAAAACACTAAAAGCCTCTAAGTATGTGTCTGCTAGTAGGCTATACAAATACTACTAAAGCCCATTTTACCAGTACTAACTGGAAGGATCGACACGTAACCGCGCGAGTTTTTGGACTTTCACCAAGGACACATGCCAACCTAATAACCACAACTGCACCCCTTAACTAGATTCACAATGGTATTCACGCATTTTTCTCAAAACAGTACATTTATAATGCTTAAGTATGAACCAATGCTCAATGCAAGATGTATGAGTATTTAGTTTTAACTCACCTAATCCTCATGTAATTTCTACAACAATCAAAGTTATCATCCACCGATAGCCCAAACCATATTCAACTGATAATTTCCAACAAAAGATATAATCTCATCATTTTCGAAATGGGAGTGATATGACGAATCCGACTCTACCATCGTCATCAACATATACATTATTCCATTCTTACAAAACTGAACATCATTTCCATTTTCTTTCACAAACCAAATCTCTATCATTTTGGAACAAAGCTCTCTATACTTTCAAAATCATTTTTTTTTATTATAAAGAAATCTACCATTTCAACATACTTCAACCTAACACACCCCCACAATCTTTCTCAATGACCCATTTGAAAACCCCTCTTTTTCAATTCAAAATCAAATCCCAGGTTTAACCCAAAATCCTCAAATCACTACATCCTTTCAATAGACAAATAACTAAGGTAAAAATCATACGAAAGGTTTAAGAAATCCCTACCTAGAATAGAAGACAAGAGAGAGAAAGGGTTAATGTTTGGTGGAGCCGAAAATGATAACTCCTCTGATTAAAACAAAACTCTCGTCGTGCTCTACCTTTTTCTCCGAGTGGCTAGGGTGAAGAAATCAATAGATTAGGAGTATTTGGGGCTTGAATGCAAGAGCTAGAGAGAGAGTGAAGATCTAGAGTTTTTGAAATGTCTAGAGAGAGAGAGAGATGAAAAAGTGACTTAGAAAACCCTTTTCTCGGATCGATATATGCACAAACTGCTTGAGCGACCAAAACACCGCTCGAGCAACCAAAAACACTAATCAAGTGCATAATGACCCCCTCCTAGAAGTTCAGACCTGGAAAAGATGGCTCGAACATAAGAAATATCTCTCGAGTGAAGATACTCCACTTCCAGAAGTTTTATAGACTGTAAAAGACCGCTTGAGAGCAAGAACAACCGCCCGAGTGAATAAGTAAAAATTTGGACAGCAACTCTTTTGAAAAACTAACTCCCAACCTATTTCAAACATAACCATAACTCCCAAATAATTAAACTCAACTAGTACCAAAATGAAAATGAAATGAACAATAGTTAAGGACATGGATTTCCATATTCAAAAGGAAGGAATGGGTCGGGTCTAAACCGGAATTGTTATGCTCTTATTTGTGCTACTTCACCAACCAAGTTAAACATAACTTACCTCACCTAGTTTGAGAAAGTTTAAAACTAGTTCACGTATTCCGATATTAACATTCCAAAACGCTTACCCTTATGTCACTCTGATCGTCCTTAAGGCCCCAATCAATGTACATTACCATAAGGTTTAATCCTTACCCTGCTCCACTTCCAAGACCCCTCTTCTATCCTATTTCCAAAATTTCAATGTGAGTCTATGAGATAATTTCAACTCTTCATAACCACAAATTGTTCACCATACAATAAAATCTTTATTATCATAAGGTCACAATTGCTTCTCATGAACTTACAAAATCTGTAAACTAAGGTTCCACACCAATCTTACAATCGCGTTCTTATGTGATCCCAAAACGATATATCTTACCAATAAAAGTGGTGCCAAAGATTCAAGTCCTAGAAGCTTTTCCCCCATTTGGGGTCACTCACATCCTTACATCCTATCAGAAAATAAAGATAAGGTTTAACCAACACTTAAATACTCCACACAAGATCTCACACGCCATATATGAGTTACACATATGCCTATATATGTATCTACTTCCACATTAGGCAAACCACATAAGCGCATAGCCACATAGAGCACATTCGGATCACTCTCCTAAGATATCAACTCATCCCATGGCGCTCAAAGACTTCAAAGTGGGAAAAAAGCATTAATCAGGTGCCTTTCCAAGAGGATTTCGATGAATGCAGTAAGTGTAAGTTGTACCCTTGAAGCTTAACGCCATACCCATATAGTCACACAAGCACATAAAGCATACAAGGTAAACTAACATCCCTTCCTAGCATGATAAACCCATTATGGTAAAAGCCATATCCCACGAGCTCAATGTATTTAAACCTGGTTAGCTCTGATACTAAGTTGTAATGCCCCAAAATTTATAAAGCTTTATATAGTTAATTTTTATTAAATATTCAAGGGTTTCCATCAAATAAATCTATTTCTCGTAAGATAATGCTTTAAGAAGAATATTATCTTTCATTAAGTAAATCTCGTTCTCATTAGACTATATTAAACTATTACATCTTATGCTCACAATACAACTAGTTCATAAAATTAAATAAATCAGAAGTAAAGATACCCTAATGATGTACAAGTTTCAAAGGTAACCCTCGGTTACATAAAATGGTGGACAACACACATTAGCTCTGGAGCTTCAACAAATAACATCCAACGAGCCCACATGCTCTACTCAAAATCTTCATCGCCTTGTTACTTGGGCAGAGTCACATCATCAATTCCTAAAATGTTGTTTGTTTGGGGTGAGCTAATGCCTAGTAGGAAATACTATTAACAAGACATAAAAATTATCGAGATACATATGATCATGCCACACAATTGTTAAGATAAAATCCATATTTTCTCCTTTAAAACTAAAAATGTTTAATGCTTGATTTCCATTCAAAGTCTCATCTACAACCATTGGGTGGCATATACGCTATGACGTCTTAAGCAAGAGCTGTGAAACCATACATACATAAATAGATTTATACATAGAAAATATTCCCACATTTGCCGGCTCTAAAAACGACTGGGCAATGGGCACACAAAACCATTCCCTTCCACATTGCCGACTGCTGAAACGGCAAGCCTATGGACACCCAAAAACCTTTTCCCACATTTATTCGGTAATAAGCTCAAGATAGGGAAATTAAGCACCTTAACTACCCGCACGGGTATCAAATACAACACACAACTCAATTCCCAAAACCCAGACTCATACGCTATTTACCCCCTTATGGATTTTTCAAACATCCACGAGATTGTAAAATCACATGAGAAAAATTATAAGGCACATGATGTATAAGTTTTCAAATTCAATTTACTTAAGGTTTATTCAATTCATAAATAAGATTTAATAACACCAACAACAAAAGATTACTCTAACTTCTTAATTTCACTATTCCCTCACTCACCTATTTCAATACATATATCCAAGAAGGTTAACAAAACCTCATGTCTCAATACTATTACCACAATCATTCACCTAATTTCAAGATTTAATAGTCAATTGAGTCAAACCCCATTATTTAATCAAGTTTGAAAACTACGACTTTTAAGAAAATTAGGGCTTTTCCCTCTTTTACACTTAAAACAATCAATTTTTATCATCAACGACAATAATTAACAAAACATTCATAGTCTTCCTCAAAAAAAAATTGGGTATACACTCTTTTTATTTATCAAACTCTTTTTATATCACAAAATCATCTCATACATTACTATAATTAGGAAAATACAACATATATATCTCAAATCATAAATATATCAAGCTAAAAGTACCCTACCTCAAAAATGGAGACAAGAAGATGAATATCCAAAGAGAACTTCAAAGGTAAAGGGATTCAATTGATAGATATGTTGGTCTTCACTTCCTCTTTGCTTATCTTGCAAAATCAAGGATGAATCTTTGATAAAAGGAGAAGAAATGAAGGTTGGAAGACTAGGGTTTTGGATATGGAGGAGAATGAGAGAAAAGAGAGAGAAAAAATGACAAGATTTGGCCAAAAAGAGGGATTTTAAAGTGCTAAGTTTGAACAGATTGCTCAAGCAGTCAAAACATGGCTCAAGTGGTGAAAGAAAGCTCCCAGAATCTCTGTCACTCGCACACACCACTTGAGCGATCAAAAGTTAGCTCGAGCGAACTTGCTTCCAAAATAGGTACTCAAATTTCAAACGGGCATAACTCTCTCCTCCGAATTCCATTTGGGACATTCTTGTGTCTAAATCGAAGCCCCAAAAATAAGCTTTCCAATGGCTCTAGCCTCACATACAGATTGAAGTGTGGAAAGAGAAAAAGGTAAAAAAGTAAAGATTGCTCATAGAACAATTATCTGAATCATTGTTTTTAGTTCAATCCTACTTTATCATTGTGATACCACCTCAATCAATATTCTAATATGAATCAAAGAGGATTTAAGTACAATAATAGAAGTGTCAAGAGCAATCCCATTAGTCCAAGGAATACGAAGTGCTACACACACTTGGCTTACTTGTTAGCCAAGTAAGCTTGAATTATTTCCCGATCAATGTTTTTAATAAAACTGACTACTAATTTTGGAAAATGTCACTAATGAAGGCATAACCGGGCTTGCCTCTCTGTCTTAGGTTGTAAAGTTGGTTTTTGGCTAAAAACGGGTCCAAGGGTAAAATGGTCCTTTCAGCAAAAAAAATTTTTTTGGGAAAAAATAGGTTTATACAGCAACTCCAAACCACCTCAAAAATCTAAAAATGAAGTAATTGTCGTTTCATCATCAGGAGGCTTGCAAACACTTGAATGGGTTAGTCAAAATGGGGTGTCTATAATGCACTCATCCCATCTTGTTCTCGTAGGCTAAAATTCTTACTATATAAGGTTCCCTCACCCTCAATGTGGAACAAAACTATAATGAAGTTATTTCTCCTCTCCCTAACCAACTAATACTCCCACTGGTAATCAACTCAACATACATAACATGAAATATTATCATCATTCAAAGGGTAAAATGAAGAAGCTAATTTCATCTCTAGTCATATAATTTGTATAGCCACAACTCATACCTAATTCATTTATGAACACATGCATACCTCTTACTATCACAAAATTTAAGATCATATCCCAAAACAATCATAAAAGATGAATACTACTCATTTTAAGCCGAATGCTTTGTCTCAAACTCAGTGGTGTTACTAAACCTATATATCAATAACACAAATTTCCATTATACTCACAGTGGAACAAAAGTCACTGTACAAAATTTTGTAACTACTACATCTGTAATACAAAATAATTTTTAAGGTAGGGAGCATGGCTCAAGTTGATATTCATTTCAAGTACTCAAATCATATGGTCAAAATACACAAACCCAACTCAAAAGCTCACCTTCGGCTCCCACCTTCAAAATTTTGACCTATTGTTATGAATGGCCATAGGGTTTGACCTCATTTCATTTCAACAGGTCCAACACAACCTCCTAAGAAGATCCCAAATTCTAATTACATTATCAAGTTTTGAGACACTTAATGTCAACCTTTGTTGGGTCTCAACAGTTTCACACGTGAACTCCAAAATTTACGTTCAAAATGGATATACACATATAAGGGACGAAAATTCTTCATACTATAACCATGCCATCTTTTTCTTACTCAACTCTGACAATCAACTCAAACATGACTAACTTTGTCTTTTTGAAATTTGATTTAGTTTATGAGTTCTGACGTCCACATTTCAAACATTAGCTCTTAGGATACCCTAGTCATCATTAAAGTTTTAATGGGACAATACTACACTCATCAAGTTTAAAACCGTATCTCATTCTATTTCCAAGAGTCTTCATAACACCAATCGTTCATCATACCACATAATCTTTAATATCCTAAGGTCACAATTGCTTCTCATGAACTTACATAGTCAGAAACTTTATGATTCTATACCAATCTCACACTCCATCTTTCACACGACGATAACACTATACCTTGCCAAGAAGGGTGGCGCCAATAATTCAAATACCAAGAGTTTTCCCCATTTGGGATCACTTGCATCCTAACATTCTATAAGCAAGTAGAGCAATACTTAACTCACGATTAAATACTCTACACGAGAACTCATATGCCATACACGAGTCACACATATGCCTATACATCTATCCACGTCACATAAGGCAAACCTCATAAATACATAATCAGATAAAGCACATACGAATTACCCTCCTAAAATGTCAATTTGTCCCACAAACGTTTAAAGACTTCCAAGGAGAAATAGCATTGATCAAGTGCTTTTCTAAAGATAATTCTTATAATTTCATGGACGCAAATCACATCTTGGAAGTTTAATCCCATGCCCACATAGTCACATAAGCACATAAAGCATGCGAAGCAAACAAGCATCCCATCATACCATAGTAAACTCATTGTAGCAAAAGCCACATCCCACTAGTCCAAGGTATTCAAACATGGCTAGTTTTGATACCAAGTTGTAATGCTCTGATATTTTTAACTCGTTTTATAATTACCAAACCTTCATTATTGTTCAATTTCATGATATAAGATAGAAATTAAATAAATAAAATCAAGGACAACATTCTCAAGAATCATGACATTTCTCTTTTTCATTAGACTTTCCTCTATGAAAATTATATTCTACAATTTACATCATTTGTGCTTGATTCAAGAAATAAGAGAAATACAACAAATTCCCTGAAGGCTTACACCTTTCAAGGCTGGGGCCTTGATTACACAAAAATGGAACACTAACTCGACACATATAAGCTTAGCAACATTGCACGAACACATCAAAAAGAGCTTTAGCGCTCCCTCAAAATCTCCACTAGCTCTTCAATGGGGTGGAAACACACCATTACAACCTATTGGATTGTGTTCATGGTAGGTATGAGCAATGATGCCAAGTAGAAATACATTTAACAATGTATGTAAATACTGAATGCAATTATGATCATGCCGATGCAAATGTCATGTAAAACTTCATTGTATTCTTTTTTAAAAGAATGATGTTCAATACACTTTTGTAAAACCAATCTAACATAAACCACATGGTAGTAAATACATGCTAGAATCCCAAGGCAAGAGCCAAATACATATACATAGATTTTATATCTCGACAATAGTCCAACATTAACCAGCTGAATTACAAAAGGGTGATGGGCACCTAAAACACACATTTTTCCACATTTACCGGCTCAAATAAGGAAGGACGATGGGCACCTAAAACACGCATTTTCCCACATTTATCTTGCATCAAGCCCGTGATAGGGAAATTGGGCACTTAACTCCATGTAAGGGTACCAATATAATACATGATACCTTTTTCAAAACCAACTCCACTACCCAGATTACTATGCTCTTTACTCCTTTTGAAGGATCCAACACCTTCCAAAATAGTAAACCATTTCAATTTAAAACCGTGCAATGCAAATGTGATGCATGAATTTGCAATTTTTAATTTGCCTAAAGTTCAATTCAATCCTACAAGAACAAACAATGTATATATATATATATATAATCTAAATAATATCAACAATATCCATTTTCATCAATTGCATCGTCATAAATTCAAAATTAATACAACTACAATATCTCCATATGTTTCCATATAAATTAACTTCAATTTCAATATAAATTCTACAATTGTGCTTTTCCAACATTTCCATGTATTTCAACGCAAAATCAAGTTCAATTTCATCATAGGACATTAATTAATTTCAAAACCCTATTTTTAATTCAAAATCACAAACTAGAGTTTTAAGAAAATTGGGGTTTTCCTAATTTCTTTCACGAAATCTTCACATCATCAAGTGTTGACCTTTTTCATGTACATACAATCAAATCCTTTCAAAAATTTGAGTAAAGCCCCATTATTACACTATAAAATCTTTTAAATCAAAATATCAACTAATACATAGTTATAACAAAGAAATTACCACATAATCATATCAAAACATAGATATGATGAACATCTAAACATAGATATCAAAAGTATTCCTACCGCGCGCGCGCGCGCGCGCGCGAGAGAGAGAGAGAGAGAGAGAGAGAGAGAGAGAGAGAGAGATTTGATGAACATCTAAAGGTTGATGACAACGAAAATGCGATCAACTTCATCCCAAAATATAGCCCTTGATGGTCCATATATTCTATAATTAAGAACTAGGGTAAGACTTTCACCCAAAAACCCCAGATGAGCTTAGATGCTCAACAGTGGCGGACAAGAGAGAGAAGAATAATGCAATATGTACTAATTAGTGTACACACTAGTGTACCAACAAATGATGTAGCATAATTTTAGAGGCGACAATAGTCCAACATTAACCAGCTGAATTACAAAAGGGTGATGGGCACCTAAAACACACATTTTTCCACATTTACCGGCTCAAATAAGGAAGGACGATGGGCACCTAAAACACGCATTTTCCCACATTTATCTTGCATCAAGCCCGTGATAGGGAAATTGGGCACTTAACTCCATGTAAGGGTACCAATATAATACATGATACCTTTTTCAAAACCAACTCCACTACCCAGATTACTATGCTCTTTACTCCTTTTGAAGGATCCAACACCTTCCAAAATAGTAAACCATTTCAATTTAAAACCGTGCAATGCAAATGTGATGCATGAATTTGCAATTTTTAATTTGCCTAAAGTTCAATTCAATCCTACAAGAACAAACAATGTATATATATATATATATAATCTAAATAATATCAACAATATCCATTTTCATCAATTGCATCGTCATAAATTCAAAATTAATACAACTACAATATCTCCATATGTTTCCATATAAATTAACTGCAATTTCAATATAAATTCTACAATTGTGCTTTTCCAACATTTCCATGTATTTCAACGCAAAATCAAGTTCAATTTCATCATAGGGCATTAATTAATTTCAAAACCCTATTTTTAATTCAAAATCACAAACTACAGTTTTAAGAAAATTGGGATTTTCCTAATTTCTTTCACAAAATCTTCACATCATCAAGTGTTGACCTTTTTCATGTACATACAATCAAATCCTTTCAAAAATTTGAGTAAAACCCCATTATTGCACTATAAAATCTTTTAAATCAAAATATCAACTAATACATAGTTATAACAAAGAAATTACCACGTAATCATATCAAAACATAGATATGAAGAACATCTAAACATAGATATCGAAAGTATTCCTACCGCGAGAGAGAGAGAGAGAGAGAGAGAGAGAGAGAGAGAGATTTGATGAACATCCAAAGGTTGATGACAACGAAAATGCGATCAACTTCATCTCAAAATATAGACCTTGATGGTCCATATATTCTATAATTAAGAACTAGGGTAAGACTTTTACCCAAAAACCCCAGATGAGCTTAGATGCTCAACAATGGCGGACAAGAGAGAGAAGAATAATGCAATATGTACTAATTAGTGTACACACTAGTGTACCAACAAATGATGTAGCATAATTTTAGAGGTTTTGGGTATTTGTAATTTGTATAATAAATAGGGTAATTAATGATATCATAACACTAGTTGGTATACTAGTGTGTACACTAATTGGTGCATGTAGCACCACCGAAGAGAAAAAGGGGAAGAAAAATGTAGAAGATGGGTTTGGATGTGCACTCAGGACATTTATAAATAGACCATTGTGGGCATGGACTTTCCCATCGCAGGTGGGACTATAAGGGTTGTTGGAGAGCTCGTAAGCTCCAAGGATTCTATAGACAAAGTACCGAGAGTAAATATTGGTCGTGGACATGACCATGATGATCGCGGGTGCAAACACTCAGGGAAAATTTTGCTGGTTCTAAACTCTTGCACAACAACTTTTTTTCCACATGTAAACATTTAAAATGGAAGAGGCTAAATAAAGACATTTACTTAAGTTTACAATGTAAATAAGGAAATACCCCTCATTTGATTTGAAAAAAAAAATTAAATAAATCACAGTTCAATTAAATCAAAAAGTGGTTCTCCCAGTTTTCATAGAAAAATAATTTTTTCGCTGTAATTACTAAGTTTGACATTGTAAGGTGGCTAATACTTCGTCAAATTAATTTAGACAATTTAATATATTATAAGGAACAATTATTAGGAAAAATTATTTGAAATTTGTGAGTTTTGGAAAAATCATTTTTCACGCTTAAAAAAATTTCAAAATTGGTCCAATTTTGACAAAAATATGTTTTTAATGCAACCATCCCTATACGAAAAAAGATAAAAGCTCGGGTTTCAACCTGAGCCGTTACAATGTACGTATCAAGTACATATCTGTTAAGCCCATTTGATAGCCATAAATGTAATCATTTTCAAATATAAGTGGCTCTTAAAATATAGACTAAATATTAAAAAGAAAAGAGGGGAAAAAAATGGTGATAGGAAACTTCATTTTATTTTGACTCAATTTATAAATACTTAACTCAACATACACAGTTATAACCTCACAATCACTCCCATTATCCACCGCCACCACCACGGTCACTACCACCACCACTATCGTCACCTCCACCGGCATTCTATGATCACCACTTTCATCAACATTGTTATTGTTACCATAAGTGCAATCATCATTTTACTATCATCATCACACTTGCCATTACCATTGCCACCATTGCCATAACCACGACCTCATTCCACTACAACAATAACCACCAGAGCTACACTACAACATATGAGAGTTATTTGGTCTCTAAAAGTGAAAATTTTGATGCAAAAGACATTAAGGACCAATTTTCATCATCATGAGGATAATCGGTAAAAAGTCGCCCCAAAAAGTCAAAAATAAACCTTTTAGCGACAAAATTTTGAAAATATCACTAATAAATAGACTTTAGGGACAAAATAATTTAGTCTCAAAATATTTTATTTTTTGAAACAAAAAATTTGTTCCCAAAAGGATAATAATTCATCACTAATTTTCAATTTTTGTTGCTAAAAATATAATAAAAACACTTTTCGTAACAAAATTATTTGGTCCCTAAAAAATAATTTTGCTCCTAAATTTTGATCTCTAAAAGGTTAATTTTTTGTAGTGCTAGTATCTTTTATCTCCACTACATTAACCCTTCCACCATCACCGTAACCACTGTTTTTCTATCTCCACCACTATTGTTATTGGTGCCATAAACACCATTATTGTTTCCACCACCACCACTACCACCACCAGCTCATTATCACAATATAAATTTGAAAAATAAAAAATTTTAAATTTAATATTACATATCAAAAATTTTATTTTATTTTAGCACTTAAATTCTTATCAACTAATTTTTTAATTTAAAATTTTTAATAATCAATTTTTAACTCTTAATTTTTATTTTTTAACTTTCAATTTAAAATTTTATCAAACAAACCCTTAAGTTTGGTTTAGATTTCAACGGTTGATATTATTCCAAAACTGGTGATCTGCTGATATCAGTTTGAAAATTGGATATAACGGGACCCACTTCTAGAGGGGGATGGTGGGTGACGAATGAAGTCGGATCCCTCGCCTGGAACGCTTTACATGGAAAATTTGTTGGACAAAATTCAATTTCTTCTAGATGGTCCAGAACTAGAGCCAGCCGATGACAGCATTGAAATCTGAAAAACTTGCCTAGTAAAAATTTAAAAAAATTGCCAAAAGTTGAATAAAGTGTGACGTAACGTAAGCTTTAAGACTGATTGGGATAGTTTAGTCCACAATTCACTGCTAACTAATGGATCTAATTGGGTTAAATAATTGGGTAATGTTAGGGATACCAAATTTTTTATTAAATAAATAATTAAATGTCTTACATGAGTGTGGAGACCCCACACTCATGTAAGACATTTGATCATTTATTTAGTAAAAAATTTAAAACCTCTAGTATTTTTCTAAATAATTTAGTACAATAATTCTAATATCACAATAAACAGTGGTTGAGGTAGGATTTTGATCTACGATAGTATTCTCACCTTGCCGTGCTTCGATTCTAACAAACATAACTCCCATTTCCCATTATAAAAAAGAAGGGGAGAAATAATGTTTGGTTTAGTTTTTGAAACATGATTTGGATTTGGATTTAAAAAATAAAAATAGTTTGTTTGGTTAATAAAATGTTAAAATACAACTCTAAACTCAATTTTCTCTCTCCTCTCTCCTCTCTCCTCTCTCCTTTTTATTTTGTTTTTATTATTAATAAATCAATTTTTTATTTTTTTTCTCTACTCTTTCCTCTCTCCTCTCTTACACCCATCTATTCAATTAAAAAAATAATAGTTTAAATTACAAATCATCTCAAAACTCTTTTTAAAACTTATAACCAAAACAAATTTCCAACTTTCAAAACTATTTTTAAAAACTTATCTTTGAAAATATAACTCAAAACTTATTAAAAAAATTAAACCAAACGGAGTCTTACTTTTTTTGTGGGTGACATTAGCAACCACATTTGTGCTTCTCCCCCTTCTTTCGTTTATTGATGTGTGTATTCTGTATGTAAGTATGTATGTATGTATGTATGTATGTATGTATATGTTTGTATAAATAAAATTTGCTCGTTTTGTTGAGATGACGTGTTACTTCCTCCTGGAGTGTGTCCTGCACACATTCGAAACTTATACATTAGTTCATTTTTCCTTCTCAATTTACCTTCTGTTTCACTTCACTAGCGTATCAATATCAAAAAGGCCTCAAATATATATTTCGACAATATTAGAGGATTCTACACGTAAAACGGAGCAAACAGTGTTTTTCAGCATGAGCCGCACGTGCGGCTGTGAGCCCCGCACATGCGGCAAACTCCCCCGCACGTGCGGCAAAATTCTCCCGCACATGCTTTTTAAGCAGAATCAAACCTTCAAAATTCAACATTTGCCAGACGTGCGGCAGTGACTCCCGCACGTGCGGCGATTCCCCTGTTTTGGTCCGAAATTTGCAACAAAAACACAACTTTTGGTACATCATCTCAAGGCTCATTTTAGCATGTTTAATTGATAGTCAATAACATAAAATCTATGTGAATAGGACCCTCAAATACATACATTAATCTAGTTAGAACTAGTTCTTAAATTCTCACCCACAATCTAATTTCCTTTTTGCATCCAAAATCATATAACATCATAACTATATATATATATATTTATACTCTTCATGACTTTCATGAGTAAATAAGACATAAAACTAGTTTCTCCACAAACATGCATAAGCAACTTAATTAAACATCAATCAATTGAGGAAATTACTTTCATCTCTACACACTCTAATTTACCCAATCATTCAAAAAGAGATAATTTGAGAGAGAACTCAACAAGAGAGGGATTCTAGCAACATACATACATTGAATCTTGAATTTTACAATCCTTCACAAGACTCTAATCTTCTCTTCTTGAGGATTTCCCCTTCCTCTCTAGTTTCTCCTTCCAACAATATTTGAGACAATCACTAGGACTAAAACAATTGTCTAAGGAGGAAGCATACATATATATATATATATAGGTGAATAAGGACGAAATTCAATCGTTTAAGCATTCCAAATTGAAATTTCACAAAAATGCCTAATATTACATAAAAATTATGCTGATCACATATATGAAATCATTTTCAAATAATTAAGCCCTTAAGGCCTCCAATTTCTGATTCAAACCTTCTAATGTAACAGATACTTTTCTTGTCAAACTGATAGACATCCTTAAACATATGGTTCACTTATTTAACTTCAATTCCTCATAGGATTTCACAATAAGCATTCAAAATCATAAAAGAGGATCCGAAAACATAACAGAGAACATGCACGAGGGTCGGGTTATTACACTCTCCCCCCCTTAAATAAGTTTGGTCCCTCAAACTTGTATTACCTTAGGGTAGAAACAAATGCGGATACTGATGTTGCATTTCCTCCTCTCTTTCCCAAGTTGCGTCGATTCCGTAATGTTCCTGCCATTCCACTTTGACCATTGGAATTTCTCGATTTCGTAATTGTTTCACTTGTCGGTCCAAAATGCGGATTGGTTTTTCCTCATAAGTTAACTTATCATGTAGCTCAATTTGGTGATAATCAATAACATGAGACGGATCCGCAAGATACCCTCGAAGCATAGAGACATGAAACATATTATGTACTTGACACGATATATTCCATTCCAACAGTCACCAATACAGTGACAAGATTCAAGTCATATTCCATTTACGAAAACATATCAAAATCATATCGTTATGTGGATTCAAAACCATATATACTAGTTCTTGACAAGATCTGAATGATGGGAAGAAGAATCCCCAATATAGATACCTGATTATGCCGTCATAAGTTCAAATCTGAATAATAAATACAACTATCAAAAACAAGACCAAAGATCGAATTCAAAGGCATACTTGACTAATCATTCATAACCGTAAGGTATAACATTTTCCTTGGCTAGCTCTTTTTCTTGTCATATACTTATAGTGGGTCAGCAAACGGTCATACAGAATTAGAGACCAGTCATCTGGCTCAATCAGTTAACATAAATAGAGTTTTCAGTTATTCCGCGTACATAGATTCTATCAAATCCATTCCTAGGAGTATAAATCTCATTAAGGATACAGTAACCATAAGAATCACATCCTTCCAGATTCCATATTATCAAACAACATGTGCAATAGTATAACAAAAGGAGTAATTCGATCTCGTAACATCAAAGTTCGTAATTCTTGGTAAGACGTAATTCTTGGTAAGATTAATTCAATATAGTCATAAATCAATTTGTAATCACGTAGTGAGTGTTGTACCAAGTTGTCTGAACACGCAAGAAATGGTAAATGCCCAATATGTATCGCTAACCCATTAGCAAAATAGATTATTCCCATGTCCATTTTTTTTTTTCACCAAAATCCACGATATCGTGCAGAATAGTTCACATCATAACTTCCTTATAGGTGATATGGGACAATGTCACAATATCTAACATTTGCATAGGTACACAGAAATGATTTCTCAATCTTAAGTCACTTAATATACAAAGGCAGGATTTGAATTCTTGCAGTAGCTTATCTATTTACCAATTATTTAGTTTCACTTCGACGTAGTCAATAGCTGCCTCCCCCTTTTTTTTTTTTCGTGTAAGTAGACACGTGATGTGGGTGAGGTCCTTTATATCATTCAATCATTTCTTACAAGAAATCCTGATCGCAAATTACAGAATACACGTAAACAAACCAGATTACAGACTTCAGATCACATATTACGGATTCTGTAATCAAATCCCGATTACACACAAACAAAACAGATGAATAGAAACATATTCACACATATTTTTAATTATCCTTGAATCAGAAACAGAAATCAGAGTTTATGCTTAATCATAACCCACCCGTACAAGACCGTCGGTGGTACCATCCGTACAAGACCGTCGATGGCAAGAGATATCTTGTAACATACTTCAACCACGGTATTATTACCCCCGGGCAAGGGCCTTGTACTAAGGATGCCATAAATACTTTTACATATATGGATCATCATTCCTTAATTCGTAACGTAACATATCAGAAAATAAAGCATTGCTTGTCATATCATGTCATTGTTATGCGCTTAACAAAATAGGATAATTCACTTCTTATGTGGGTCACTGTATACATAACTTTCTCTTACAGTTGGTCATACGTAACATGATTCAACTATTATACAAAACACAACTTATCAAAGTACGTATCACAATAAGTTTTCAAATCATAGGTCCAAACAGTACCATGACAAGGAAGGCATAACTATATCATAAATATTCCATACTTAGTTTATAAGCAATTCGCAATTCATCTAAATAAATGATAGGTAACTATCAGTTCAAAATAATAACCAAAAATTGCATGTGCATTACTTACCAATCATTTTCCCTTTTCATTTTGTCTAACCAACCCGAGGTGATCCTCTGTCCTTATTTCCGCCATGCTCTACACAACAATCAATCACAATATATACACAAGGAATGTACAATAAACATGGCTCATAATCGTTAACGTGAACAAATTACATTTACCGTTGCTATCAGTCTTTTCGTATGCACTAAGGATGTCATGCATGAGGCCTAAGTCTTTTGTAGACATCCTACAGCTCAATGGATCCGTGTGTGAGATAGCAACTCGTGCTCTGATACCACTTGTCACACCTCAAACTCGCCCCTAAAAGTTTGGGCATGACCACCTCAGAAACGGACATAAAACCTAATGAATATAACCTATGGGGCCTGAACGGAAGCATATATTAACATATAATAGCGTAACATAATACCCATTGAGCTACCACTACCATGCCAGGATCACAAATTACATAATGCAGATGAATATACAGAGACGTGCATCTGAAGACAGCTATGTACATATACATATACATCGATCTTAACAGGTATTTAGGGTACAAATTAAAAACTTAGCAAAACTCCATAACTTGAATGATCAACATCTAGGAGCTTAGATACTCAGGGATTGACAATTGGGTAACAAAAGCCACAAGTTAAGGTTGACCTCCAGGTTGAGTGCCTACAGAAACAAACATAGAATAGAGTGAGTCAAGCTCAATGAATACTAGCACATAACAATTCAAAGCTCAACGTGAATTATAATACATATCCGTGCATTTATCAATAAAGAGAACATATGGTTTATTTATTTCTGTATGCATAGCAAAGTATCTTTTTCGGAAAACTTGTCATATCTTGAATATTCAGGGTTTCATAGTGCATCTAGGCATTTTGGGAAAATTATCCAGAAAGCGTATCATATCGTAAACATATCAGAAGTTCATAGCTTTTTTCTCACTTTAGAAATTACTTATCACATGAAACATTTTGTAGCTCAAAATACGGATTTCATTGAACATTGTATTATCACTAACGCTTTGTTTCTTGTAAGTGTTACACGAACATGTTGCATGAACATTTATGATGATTGAAAGTCAATGTGAACGTTGAAAGATTGGCGTACATCGGTATGACTCTGAAATGACTATGTTCTGTTAATAACGAATAATAATTCTCTGTTATTTATAAGCAAACCACGTCGTTTCTGAATGAATATATGGAATTATGTTCATCTTTAAACCAAGTATCTGTAGGAAACTAAGATTATCCCATTGTGATACATATGGACCTAAGGTCGTTAAGAACCTATAACAAACATGCAAATGTGTAACATTCTTATGGGACTCACGTTAGGATGTGGGTTATTCTGTCCTTATTAAGCATATGGTAATGATATATGTGGCCTCAGTTAACAGTTGTTATTATTATTATTCAGTTGTCTGCGAGACACCTGTTTTAATTTGTAACTATGCTATGGGAAACTTATGGGCATTATTACATAATGGTATTCTACCAAAACTGGAATTATTTCTATTATTATTCCAATTATGCTATGCTAAGACATGATATGATGATTCGGTCTTTAAGACTTATGAAATTTTGGTATAGAGCAAAGTGCTATACGGAACTAAGTATTGCAATGCGAGTTACCTCTAGAATCCGTACGAGCCACCTCTTGAGTCCATACATATGTGAAAGTTATGAGGCCAATGGCCATTTTGTATGAAGTATGAAACAAAGTGCTGTACTAAACTAAGTGCTGCAATGCAAGTTACCGCTAGAATCCGTACGAGCCACCTCTTGAGTTCATACATGTAAGACAAGGGCTTTATGCCATTACATGGGCTTTATGCCAATCTGATAAGGGCTTATGCCCTTCTGGTATGAAACAAAGTGCTACACGGAACTAAGTGCTACGACGTGAGTCACCTCTAGAATCCGTGTGAGACACCTCTTGGGTTCATATATCTATGTGTTCAAGGGCTTTTTATGCCATATGTTTCAAGGGGCTATTATGCCAGATGTCCCAAGGGCTTTAATGCCAATGTGTTCCAAGGGCTTTAATGCCAATGTGTTTCAAGGGCTTCATGCCATTCTGATAAGGGCTTTATGCCATTCTGATAAGGGCTTCATGCCATTTTGTTAAGGGCTTCATGCCATTTTGTTAAGGATTTCATGTCGTTCTGTTAAGGGCTTAAGGCCACTATGTTTAAGATTGGGGCTAAGGCCGTTCTGTAAAAGATACTTTAAGTATAAATGATTTTGAACATGACTATGCTACAATGTTCAATGAAATTCGTATTTTGAGCTACGAAATGTTTCATGTGATAAGTAATTTCTAAAGTGAGAAAAATGCTATGAACTTCTGATATGTTTACGATATGATACGCTTTCTGGATAATTTTCCCAAAATGCCTAGATGCACTATGAAACCCCGAATATTCAAGATATGACAAGTTTTCCGAAAAAGATACTTTGCTATGCATACAGAAATAAATAAACCATATGTTCTCTTTATTGATAAATGCAGGGATATGTATTATAATTCACGTTGAGCTTTGAATTGTTATGTGCTATTATTCATTGAGCTTGACTCACTCTATTCTATGTTTGTTTCTGTAGGCACTCAACCTGGAGGTCAACCTTAACTTGTGGCTTTTGTTACCCAATTGTGAATCCCTGAGTATCTAAGCTCCTAGATGTTGATCGTTCAAGTTATGGAGTTTTGCTAAGTTTTTAATTTGTACCCTAAATACCTGTTAAGATCGATGTATATGTATATGTACATAGCTGTCTTCAGATGCACGTCTCTGTATATTCATCTGCATTATGTAATTTGTGATCCTGGCATGGTAGTGGTAGCTCAATGGGTATTATGTTACGCTATTATATGTTAATATATGCTTCCGTTCAGGCCCCATAGGTTATATTCATCAGGTTTTATGTCCGTTTCTGATGTGGTCATGCCCAAACTTTTAGGGGCGAGTTTGAGGTGTGACATAAAATTATCAATAATTAAATGAAACTATGATCGTTTGTGAAGATCATGAAGATCATTGTTGAACGTTTTAAATGAATGTTTTAGCCTTGATGAGCATCAACCAACACCTAAAACATTCAAAAACAGATTATAAGAAGCACAGATCCCACAATAATGAGCATCAATCCATAAAATATTACTTATCACCACCTTTATCTGTATAAGCAATCAACAATGTGATATCAAAGGACACATGAATCATGAACAAAAAAAATGGAGTGCGAAATCCAATTTAAGCCTTGATGGAAAGTATTATGACTTGTCAAGTAGGCATAGCAATCAATCTTAGGACAATAGCACTGTAAAGGTACTATCCTACTTCTTAATAAGGGAATAAATACGACTAACAATTACAAAGTACATCAGTGGAAGAGGGGAAGGAGAGAAGGGGATGAAAAGAGCAATCAAGGATTGTAGCACACTGTTCACATAAAAAGATTCAGACCAGTCAAATGATGAAAATAAAAAATAAAGAAGCTTGACATGAAGAAATAAAGATAGATCGTTTGTGAGATCAATTGGAAGCAAGAACAGAGTGATAGCAAGAATTTATCAGTTTGTAAATGAAAGAGAGACAATCAGAAAATACCAATAGAGGGAAAATCTGAAAAGAAATCGTTCTGTTTTCTGCTTTCTCCGCAAGCCTTTCAAGCCGAAATCTGAAATTTCAAGCAGAACCAAAATATCAAAAAAGATAATCAGAAAATCTGAAAAGAGATCGTGAAATCTAAAATTTCAAGCAGAACCAAAATATCAAAAAAGATAATTAGAAAATCTAAAAAGAAATCGTTTGTGAGATCAATTGAAAGCAAGAACAGATAGCAAGAATTAATCAGAAAATCTAAAGAGAGAGAGAGAGAGAGAGAGAGAGAGACCACATTTAATCAGTTGGTAAATGAAACTATGGTCGCAAGAGCAATTGAATCAGTTTGAACAAAACTATGATCGCAACAGTAGAGAGAGAGAGAGAGAGAGAGAGAGAGAGAGAGAGAGAGATATAGAGAGAGAGAACTGAATGGGTCTCTTTTATGATAGAGTGATCTTACCTAGAGAGCAGAAGAAGAAGAACAGGCCTGGAGAGCAGAGAGATAAAAGAGGGAATGGGGTGGGTGAGAACAAAGAAGGGAGGAGATAAAGATTGAATAACAGAGTGATCATAAAGATAGAATGGAGATGAGACGTGCGTGAGTAGGAACTTTAGTGTTTGGGCGGGAAGTAAATTGATATATATTTAAAGGGGCTCATCTCATCCATCTATCTAAATATAGTAATGAATCAGGACCATTAAAATGTCCTAGTAGGACAATTGTCTCTAAAATATTTTCAAAAACCTTTGTGCCTTATTATATAGATATATATATTTAAATTTAGAGGAGGTAAATTGAAGAATTATTTATAAACGTATACTAAAACATAAGTTCTAAAATATTGAGGAGGGACATCAGTCCTTGGTATAAATATTTAATAGTAATTTAAACATACAATTATAATAACTTTCACTATGTAATGGTTATATAAAGAGTTACACTGTCGGTGTTTTATTAGTTAGTGATATTATGAATTTATAATAATGGGTATTTATGTGTAGGTTTTAATAGGTGTATTTGTTGTTTAATAGGTTTTGTGATAATTATTGATATATTTCATCAAATACTATTAAAAAAAAGTTACTAATTGTTAATTTTCAGCGACAGTTTGAAAATTTTATTACAAAAAATTCACTAATTATAAGTTTTATCGACAGTTTAAAAAAGTCGTCATTAAAAAATCACTAATTTTTAACTTTTAATGATAATTTTAAAAATTCATCACAGAAAAACGTCACTAATTATAAAATTTACAAACAATTTATAAAAATCAAGACAAAAAACTTGCTAGTTTTTATCAACATGTGCAAAAAATAGTCACAAAATTATTTTTTACAACAATTTTATTATGACTAACTTACAATAAAATTTAACAAGAATTAAATCTAACTATTAAAACTTATTAATAATTTATTCTTATAAAATAATCCGATATTAACATTATATTAAATTTTTACTCATGATTTTTTTTTTGTTTTTTTAATTTATTACTCATAATTGAGAGGAAACACATGTATGCATGCATAGAACTTCTAGACGTAGTCCAAATAGTGGACTGAATGAATGCATGAGATTCACAATGTTTAGTTATTCAACACAAAAAGTAATTAAATATATAGAAAGCATAGCATCTTGTGCCATAAAACATTATTGTTTAGTTATTCAACACAAAAAGTAATTAAATATTTATAAAGCATAGCATTTTGTGCCATAAAACATTATGCCTTCAATAAATATATCCTTGGAGACTATTTATTAGATAAATACAAATGTCTAGTCTAGTCCAAGACACGTGGGAAGGAGAGTGGCGGCTCAATAGTGTTGGCAACGTCCCGGAACTTACAATTCCTCTCTCGCGTGATTTGAATGCATATTTTAATCAAAAATTTATTTTAACAGACTGAAGAAAAATATATGGATAATCAAATTAAATCGTTTGGATCGGATGCTTAAATTATGAGTCTTATTTAAAAAATTTCTTATCAATTGAGAAGTTATTAGAGTTTCTCAATAGTTATTCACACTCCAAATTCCTGGACTTTCAAGATAGTACGCTCAAGATAAATGAATAGAGATAAAACTTTTTTTTTTTTTTTGGTGCGTCTACACAATATTGAGTATGAGCCCTTATATAAGCATATATGACAAACCATGTATACCTCATAATTATGCCACACCATGTGTACCACATGTCCAAGACCATATGTCCCTGATGGTTAGGCTACGTGTAGATGGACCGTGTGTACTATGTGACCTTCACCATATGTATCACATGGTATACCAACATATGATTTCCAACATCTCCCACTTATCTACACATCCAAATCATGTGTGATATGCTCAATCACCATTTCTCAATCTCACATTCAATCCACCCCTCATACAGAAAAATAGAGCGTGCGACCTGACAAGAAAGTATAAGGTAGAAGTGTTATATTAAGTCACTATAAACTAGCATAGCACATCACTCGAAATATTTTGTCTACACCCCAGATTCATTAAACCACACCAGATCAAACATTTTAAAGCCCCGCATGAGTCATAGCTCATGAACATGCTTGATCTCAATACTGTATCTATACTCATGATTATATCAGAATCCGACATAATCGCCTGAGCAATGAGCTACAATACAAGAGTATGATTTCCAACAATCTTCCCTAGCCACTCATGTCAATTCACTCAAACTTGAACGCTTTCCTAGACATAGTCCTTTAGATTGTATTCATCATGACCCTTGGATGGCATGCTAAAGTAACGACATCAAGTCATCACTTCATGACCTAGTTCTAGGTTCAAAGGTGCCTATTATTGGCCTAATAGGGCTCACATAGTACTAGGGCAGGGATCCATCTAACCACTCCCTTAAGTGTCGATGGTAGCGCATACAGTATGATATGTATGTTACGGCGGAGCTCCTACTAAATTGGGTCTGCCACTCTCTAACGCAATATGAATCTCAGTTTAGTCGCTATACAAGCGCCTAATCTGAGTTTCTTAGCATATTTTCTCATCAAGCGCTTATCTAAGATCTCACATTCGGCTATATTCAAGCTTCATAAAGCTGTAGATAACTTTAAATTTTTTAAAATCACATCTTAGCCCATGCTAAGGTGACGTCTTATAATAATAAATTAGTTTTGTTCACTTCTCAAGTTACAAAACATTTATCTCGCTCGCTCTCTAAGCGCCAAGATAATTAATGTCTCATCCCACTCACTCTACATGTGCTGGGGTGATCGCCACTGTGAAAAGGCCGATCTAAGCCTGGTGACATCATATACAATGCGTGCTAATAGTATCAATTACGCCATAAAATCATATGAATAAATAATTATGCATAAGATACTCAAAAAATATCCAACACAGTCAATGAGTTATCCACAAAAACATCAAATCCTACGAAGTTCTAAACTCCTAACATGAGTTCGGTAGACGTCTCTAGTAGTGACTTTAATAAGTGGATCAGCCACCATTTTGCTAGTAGAGATATGTTGTAGGACTACCTCCTCTCATGCGACCACATCTCGAATAAAGTGAAATCGAATGTTGATGTGTTTGGTTTTACCATGATACTTGGGATCCTTAGAATATGCCAAAGTTATGATACTGTCAACATAGATCATAACGGCTTCATTTGCAAGAGTCGTGATCCTAAAGCGCTAAAGGAATCTTCTTAACCAAACAGCCTCTTGTACTATTGCTGAACAGGTAACGTGCTCTGGCTCTATCATAGGCAAAACAATGCATGATTACTTCTTACTACATCAAGAAATAATCGTTCCACTAAGTAGAAACGAATAACCAGTGGTAGACTTGCGCTCATCTTTATTAGCAGCGCAGTCTGCATTACTGTATCACTTTAGTCTCTAATCTCCTCCCTGATAGCAAAAAATGAGATCCATCGTCCCACGAAAATAGGAAAAAATCCTCTTCACTGCTTGTCAGTGAACAAGTCTTGGGTCACTCTAGTAATGACTGACCAATCCCACTGCAAAACATATGTCTGGTCAAGTACACATCATAGCATACATTAGACTATGAACTGCACTCGCACAGGTAACTTTTGCCATTTGTTTATTTTCCTCATTTGTCTTAGGGCAAGAGTCAATGCTCAGATTACGTCCCTTCTGAATTAGAGTGTCAATAGTTTGGAATAGTGCATACGAAACCGTTCCAAGATCCTTTTAATGTAAGTCTCTTGAGACAAACCAAGAAGCCTCTTAGAGCGATCTCTCAAGATCTTAACTCCGAAAACATAATTTTCCTCTCCCATGTCCTTCATTTAAAAAGTATAGGACAACCATTCTTGAGTGGCGACAATCGTCTCTATGTCATTTCCAACTATCAAAATGTCGTCAACATACAGAGATAGAATAAGAAAACTCTTTCCTAATTGCTTGACATACACACAATGGTCTTCCTCCATTATCTCAAACCCAGTCAAAATGATGGCTTTATAGAATCTAAAGTACCATTATCTAGACGATTGCTTTAAGCCATGAATGGAACGTTTGAGGTGGCATACTTTGTGCTATTGTCCATTGACCTCAAAGCCAATTGGTTGATCCATATAGATCTCCTCATCTAGTTCTCCATTGACAAATGCAGTCTTAATATCCATTTGGAAAAGTTCCAAATCCAAATGTGTGACAATAGATAGAATTAGGCGAATAGAGGCAAATCTCACCACCGGAGAGAATGTCTCATCATAATCTATACCCTCTCTTTGGGTATAACCCTTCGCCACGAAACAGGCTTTGTACTTATCGATTGATCAATCAGCCTTGCGCTTAATTTTTAAGACCCATTTGTCATCAATGGTCTTGCGCCCAGATAGAAGGTCAACCAACTCCCAAACTAGATTATAAGCCATAGAACGCATTTCATCCTTCATAGCAGCTATCCACTCATTAGAATTAGGTGAAACTAGTGATTCCTCATAGGAAACAGGCTCATCAAGATCTAACAGAATACATTGAAAGATTCTCTTCAATCTCATAACGATGACGAGGAATGGTTCCACGTTCACTTCTACGTAACTGGGATCCTAGTGAGTCATTTTCTAGTAAAGCACTCCCACTATCTTTGGCGATTTCAGGATAAGTCTCTAATTCTCCAACCTCGCCAAAAGATGACGTGATTTCCTCGGAATCTAGCAACTTAAATAGTACAAGATCTTTCTTTACTTCACCAATATTAGGAAATTGATTCTTAATGAAATTGACATCTCACGACTCATTTTCAGTCATTCCACCATTAGGGTGCTCACCATATATCCTATAACCCTTTGAGCATTCGGTGTATCTAACAAACACTTGTTTATTTGCTCTAGGGCCTAACTTCCCATGCTTATGAGAAGTACTGTGAACAAAACCCGCACAATCCCAGGGCCGCAAATGCTCCAAATCTAGTTTTGTGCCTTTCCACAATTCATATAGAGTTGTTGGAACTGAGTTTGAAGGCACATAGTTAAGGATGTAGACAGCCGTCAAAAGCGCATCCTCCCAAAAAGATATAGGGAGGTTATCTTGCGCCATCATCGATCTAACAATTTCAAGTAAAGTGCGATTCCGTCTCTCCGTTAAACCATTTTGTTGCAGAGTCCCTGGAATCGTTAATTGCCTGCATATCTCATTTTCCTCATATAGTCCCTGAAATTGATGTGATAAATACTCACACCCTCAATCTGTTCGAAGGATTTTTAATTTCCTGTCTATTTGATTCTCAACCAGTGGAACAAAGCACTTGAAGCAATCTAATCCCTTAAAACAATGTGAGATCAAATAGACATAATTGAATTGTGAGTAATCATCAATAAATGTAAGGAAATAAGAAGCGCCATGGCATGCCTTTACATTCATAGGTCCACAAATGTCAGAGTGAACTAACTGTAGAGGATATAAAGCCCTGGGTGCCTTTCCAAAAGCCTTCCTACATGCTTTTCCTGCCAAACAAGGTTCACACACAGGCAGACTTACATTAGCAAGATGCCTCCAACAAGCCTTCTTTAGCTAGTCTAGGCATTCTATCTTTGCCTATATGACTAAGTCTAGCATGCCAATTAATAGAATTTAATGAGTCATCATCACAAGACACATAAGAATATGAGAAAAAATCCAAATCTAGAATAAAGAAACCATTGGAAAAAAAAACCATGTCCATACAAGACTTTATTTACATAGAAATCCAACTGAATCATCAAAATGTAAACTAAAACCAAGTCCTAAAAAAGCAATAACTGATAAAAGATTACATTGGACACCAGGCGCATAAAGCACGTCATGGAGGAGTAAAGTGTACCCCAGATGCATCTTGAGCAGATAAAAACGAACTCTAAGGGCATCCGCACGAGTTGCATTATCCAAGGTAACGTACTACCT
Source organism: Camellia sinensis (assembly GCF_004153795.1). Classification (NCBI taxonomy): domain Eukaryota; kingdom Viridiplantae; phylum Streptophyta; class Magnoliopsida; order Ericales; family Theaceae; genus Camellia; species Camellia sinensis. Next base: position 249,328 of record NW_021025563.1, on the reverse strand, counting down.
GCCAACACGTATCTTTCTGTAATCCACAAGCCCAAATTTTTCTTTGGTTATGTGGCAAGTTGCTCCTGAGTCTACAATCCAGCCATAGAGAGAATTAGCAACAAATACATGTGAACAAACACATATATTGAAAGAGTTAAGGAAAAGATATACCTTCTTTGCAACAGGGCATTCCCGAGCAAAGTGACCTATCTTCCCATAGTTATGGCACTTGACTTTGGCTTTATCTTTGTTTCCAGAGCACTTGCCTTGAGAACGCCTCATTACATTGCCTTGCTTATGAACAAGGTTACCAGCTACACCACCATGTCTTCCTTGTTTGTTGCGATTAGGTCTATTTGTTGCCGTTAGGCCTGAATGCCTTACACTGCCTATCTTGAGCGACAAAGACAGTGCTGCAGTGCAACCCCAAGCACTCTGTTTCAAGCTCAATGTGGGGAGAAATATTAGAAAAATCCTTGATATTCTCATTATGTATAAGAACAAGTTTCATTTGTGTAACGACCTCGATCTGTAATTAACTACTAATCTGTAATTAAGAATGCTAACTAACTAATCTGTAAATAAGAATGCTAACTAAGTGTTTAGAATGGAATTATGTGCTAATTGTGTATTTTGAACGCTATTTGGCTTTCTATCTGTTACTCGTAGAAATATCTGCTTGAAATTCTGCTTTGATCAGAAAATTGAAAGCCTTATCGGCATCCGAAACTAGAATTGGTTACATCAATATGTTATTCAAGATTTTTAAAATCATATGGAAAATTTTAATAAAAACTGATTTAGTTTAATTAATTAAGGTGTGCTTGGTTGGCCAAATATTCTAATTATTGTAATAAGCTATTCTATTTATATATTTGAACCATAAGCTCATTTGAGCTCATCTCTTTATCATTTTGAACTCCCAAAATTTGAGATAGGCTTTTAGAGAGAGAGTGAGATCACTTCTAGTGAGAGAAAGAGAGAAATTGAATGAGAACTTGAAGCTTAAGTTAGGGTTGGTCAAGATTATGCTAGAACAAGATTAATTCAAGGTTCGAGGCTCTAGGTGAGTTTTGTACCCTCAATTCTAAAAGATGAGTTAAACTCATGGTGTATATATGATCATTTGCATATATTTTGCATAAGGTTGTCAAAAGATGATGGAAATTGAAGTAGCTTCACATGCATGCATGATTTTGCCATGTTCTTACATTCTTACATGCATGGTTCACTCATCATGTTTTACTCTTGAATACATGTTTTAGAAAGGAGTTTCTTATATGCATGGAGCCTTGAGCTCAAATTTCTTAAATTCATGAATTTTGAAAAGAGATGATGTACATACATGCACAATTCTACATTGTTGAGTTTCATTTTCCACAAATTCTTACATGCAAGTGCATATCTTTGCTATGTCTTGAGAGCTCACCATGATTTTACATGAAAACATCTCATTTGTCTATGTTTTGGAAGTTTGGATTTCATGAATCTTCACATACATGTGTTTTAAAGTTTGGTTTTGAAGAATTGACATACTTTTGGGCTTTGATTTTGGCGAGATGACTTTCAATTCATGATGTTTTACAAGTTTACAAGTGTTTTCTCACATTTTAGCCCAAAAGATGAGTTTTGATGCATTGAAATTGAGTTTTGGAGCTTAAAGAGCAATCTGGAAATTCCAAAATTCACACTCTTCACTCGAGCAATGAAAGCTGTGCTCAAGCGAAGAATGCAAGCTCCTAGAAGTTTTGATGTCATGAGCACTCCGCTCGAGCGATCCAATCTATGCTCGAGCGACTACCCTTAATTTTGAACCATGGCTCGAGCGAAGGAAGTTGAGCTCAAGCGTAAAATGAATGCTCTCAGAACTTTTGCAGACCTAGGGGTGAGTGACCAAAATTGTGCTCTAGCGAATTGCCCTATTTTTTGAAATTTTGTTAAGTGTTTCAAAGTGCATTTTGGCATCCTCATTGCATCTTAGTCATTCCTAAGCCTTAATCACAATAATGAGGATATGAATTAGAAACACACTAAGAAAGAAATGTACTAAGTTAAGAGATTACAAAGAGTGTGTTTCAATGTATACAAGTGTGTGATAAGAAAGAATAAGAAGCTAATACAAAGAAAGCCAAGTCGTGATGGCCATATGAATGTGTAATGATAAGACGAGTTTTGTGCTATATACATTTTGATTGTAGGTCGAGAATTGGAGACTAATCAACTGTTTCTAGAAGCTCACTCTGAGTAACGTTATTGTAAAGATATGTTCATATAAATTATGTTCCAAATATGATTTGATAAGTTATGATTTCTGAAATGATATTTGTTTATGTGAATGAATGTCCTATGTTTGAAATCTATTACGACATCCACAGATAGTCCCAAGTCATGGGGGACGGCATGTTAATGCGCGTCCATGACATATATGTGATTATGAGATCTCGTTAGCCACTTATCAAAGGGGTGATGTATTTAATCGGTATCCAAAACCGATTACTCTAGTCGGATGACGATATGATATGTTCTATTAGATGTATCATTATTATGTTCGGATATGAGAATTGATTTTGTTATGATCTGTTTATGAATACGATATGTTCGAAATTTGTTCACTAACCTCTTTACATTAATGTTATTCACTGGGTTTTAGCTCACTATGTGTATATATATGTATAGGTAAGCGTTCCAGAGATCAGGCTTGAAGACTTTTGTCTGGACTTCTGTTTTGTAAAGCCAACCATTGCGCCTCCCATGGAGGTTCCAAATATGTCTTGTGTTGAAAGCCTTGTGATTGACTTAACTTTTGCTTTCTTTGTTAAGGTTTAAGAGAACTTTTTGTATATGGGGTTTAATCCCCTCTTGCTTTGACTATAATGTTCGTAGGTATAATGTAAGAATGACTTTTGGACATTGTATATAAATTTAAAATTTTTTGTTTCATATATGTCAGCACAGCTCATTGGACGATTATATATATATGTATTTACTTCTGCTAGCCCCTTATTTTGTGATTATGTTTCAGAGGCCGTTGGTAATCTTAGGATTACTGGCCGGTTCTGACACTAAACCTATAGGGCTGGGTTTGGATCATGACAATTTGCCCCCATGAATCGGGCAAAGAACGTATCATAGTTGTAACATGCTGCTCATCGATAAGAATTTTGCCAGCAACCTTCAGATCACGTATCATGGCTGACATAGCTCTAAGATGCTCAACCATTGAGTGTTTTGGATCCATAGCATATTGCTCAAATTTCAAAAATTAGAGCGCACAACCTAGTTACAAATGTGGTCCCATAGGTAATTTTCAGTTGATTCCACATATCATGAGTAGTGGGGCTCACCTCAAACTCCCCAATGAGATCATTGTGCATGCTGCTAAGCATAGTATAATGCATCGATCTCTCCTGACCGATTTCTCATAGTTTTCCATGTCACGGCAATGTTGGGTAGTGGTTCACTCCTCAAGACAGATCATAAAGGTGGTCAAAGTATCTAGGACTTCTAGTTCATTAAGCAAGTATTGAATTTTTCCTTGCTACATATTATAATTGGACCCATCTAATTTTTCTACTTTGGTGAGGTCAGCAATAGCATTCTTAGAGACCATTTCACTAATGGTATTGCACACTGTTTCACATTAGTACACATTTTTTAATTTAAATTTTCCCAAAAACACAATTAGCATACAATATTTCCACTTACATAGAGAAATTGAAATTCCTGCTAAGCTCATAATCATCTCCCTCTATTTGAGTTAAAATATAGTGCCCCATTAATTTTTGAATGAAATTATATAAGAGGCAAAGCCATCTCTTAAATCCACAACATGAAACCATGCATAACATGTGACGCCCCAAATTCTACTATAAAGATTGAAATCAAGGTAATGACACTACAAAGTCTTTTTGGTCAATAACCAAGTAACATCTCAAGAAGATCAGAGAAGTCAATATAGCCTCCTTTCCAAGTCCAACCACCTTAGATAGTAAAACTTTTTTTTTGACATATCTTAAAAGGTATTAACATAAGGTCTCATAAGTAACACAGAGATAAAACATTCCATCAGCTTTTCTTTACTTTAGGCAAAGTAGTGATTGAAGAGGGATAACAAACAAAATTACAATACTAAAAGGAGTCACCAAATTAGACACAATAATTAATATGATAGGAAAAAATAACTTTCCAAAATTTCCTACAAAAACAACGATTTGGACCAAAAGTTTTTGAAAAATCATAACTTTTTCGATATAACTCCGATTAAAGCCCATTTTATATGGATGGAAAGCTCACGAAGAGTACTTTCAAAATATGTAAATTTCAATTACATAGAACGAAATTTTTTATACTGATTTTTGAGATAAGAAAACTTCTCTTATAGAGTTTTCTAAAAACTCTTCTCAACATGCCATGATATTCAATAACATCGAATTAAACAAGAATAAAACTAATCTATGGCATGGAAATCATATGAGGTGAAAACAAGCAATATAACTCTCATACCAATGAAGGAAAAACATACGGGCAATCATATTACCTGATGTGGAAACAGCTTGGATCGGATGTTTAAATTACGAGCCTCGTCTGGAAAGCCCCTCGTCAATTGAGAAGCTACTACGGTTTCTCAATATTTATCCACGCTCCAAATTCCTAAGCTTTCAAGATGGTAGTCTCAAGATAGATGAATAGAGAGAGAACTTTTTTTTTTTTTTGATGTGTATATACAATATATATATATATATAATTTATAGGACGAGGATCCCTCCAGTCCATATTTTGGATTTGAGGGCACTGTTTGGACCTGTGAGGCACACCACGGGTTTCGTTTCGATAATCTGAACCTCTCATTTCGTCAGGCACTTTATGTATTTCATCCATAAAAAAATTAGATCCATCCGATAACTATAACTTGTTCAATTTTGTTGCGTTTGTCACTAAAAAGTACATATGGTTTATTTTTTTAAAACCCAATTGTTGTCTATTTTTTTAGTAAAAAATTGAACAAGTTATAATTATCGGATTGACAAAAAAAATTTGTGTACATGAAATATACAAAATATACGAAATATCTAACAAAATGAATGGTTTGAATCATCAAAATAAGATCTGCGGTAAACCCACAGGCCCAAACAACACCCTGCAGTCCAAAATCTGGACCGGAGGATTCTTCTCCTAATTTATGTATCATATTATATATATATATATGTGTGTGTTTATGAATATGATGAAAAAAATTATTCATCTTTTGAACTTCCTGATAATAAAACCTTGGTTCTGTAAACGTGAGCGCGAGAAAATCGATAAGCAGAGAGATCCTAAAAACTAAATAAATAAATCAAAATCATTATATAATAGTCGCGAAACATTATAGGGAATAAATATGAGAGGAGGAAGGAAGAACATATATGGTGATGTCCGCGTGTGCGTGGCTTCGTTCTCAGTCTTTAATTATATGGGGGACCATAGTCGAATAATTTTAGGTAGTTCGAGTTGCTGTGAAAATCCAAATACTCTTATAAATGAAAATTAATATTTGATGACAATCAATGTGAATAGCCTAGGTTCATGCATGCACGGTTGGGGTTGACTAGACTGTTTTCCAATGATCTCCATATATGCAATAAATTATATGTCATCTAAGTGAAAGTTCAATATGTAACCCAATTCATGTTTCTTGAAAAATGATACAATTTGTTTTGATTTTGGACCAAGAACATTTAAGCTGTGATTGAGATGAGAGTAAACACAAGCAAACAAGAGGAAATCAATTCTTGAGAGAGAGAGAGAGAGAGAGAGAGAGAGGAGGGGTCATAGTCACTGTAGGGTGAACCACAGACTTGAGTTGCAGAGAAGGGACCAACAATAGTTGGGACCATTAACGATTACTGATTACTGCTAAACTGAGACTGATTATGAAAAGTAATTGAACTGATTGAAATACTGAACTGACTGACTGAAATCTGAAACTGATTGATTGACTGTATCTGTTTAAATGCATTATCTATCTGTTTGACTATTTGATTATCTGTTCATGTTTTATGTTTAAATTGCCAAATTGAAGGCCTTATCAGCGACCGAACCACAAATTGATTGATGTTTTATGATCTTTGGAATTTATATGATTTTATGGTATATTTATCTGAAATGTGTTTTGGTATGATTAAATTAGTTGAAATAAAGCTAAATTACATGAAATAGACTTAATTACATTGGTGCCATTTAGTGGCCCACTACATTGAACATATGTAAGCCTTACTATACATTTAAACAAAACTTTTCATCAACCAAACTCCTTGTTCTTGCCGACTAAGAGAGAGAGGGAGAGAAATTGAGTTCCTTCTTGTGATTACTTTGAGAACCTAAAGAATTTGAAGGTTGATTTCAAAATTGTGCTTCCATTCTTGAACTACAAAACCTAAGGTAGATCATTGACCTTCTTCATTGTGTATTTGAGTTTATTCTTGCATGATTAATGAGTCTTTAGTGATCTAAGGCTTGAACTGGTTCAATAGTGTTGAATTAGAGCTCAATTGTTGCATGCATGCCTATATTATTGAATTTTGAGTTGATTCCATGGAAAATTGTCACATGCATGCTCATATCTATGTTAGGTCCATGAATTCATCTTGTCTTTGAAGATATTTGCCCATTAGAGCAAGTGCTTAAAGCTTGAAAGTGGTTTAAATTCATGCATGTTGCATTGAAGTTAAGTTCATGAAAATTGGTTTGAATTTGAGTTGAATTGATCTTCCCTTGGGCTTTGATTTTATAAATTGAGCTTTGAATCATGTTAAACTATGAGTTTTGAAGTGTTTTCTTGGAAATGGGCCCGAAGGAATCGAATTTGATACATTTGAAGTTGAATTTGAGCTTGAGGTTTAAATCTGGGAATTCCAGATTTTGGACTCACGCTCGAGCGGAGTGACTGGCGCTCGAGTGTGAAATTCGTGCTCCCAGTATTTTGTTGTATTTTTAAGTCAGCTTGAGTGGGGAAATTTACACTCGAGTGGGACCTTGCGTTTTACGCTCGAGCGGGTGTCGAGCGCCCAATCGAGCGTGAATTTCACCTATCCAGCACTTTTGACTGTTTTGAAGTACGCTCGAGCGGGTGAGTCTGCGCTCGGGCGGAAACCTTTGTCTGCATGTCCGCTCGAGCGGATTAACCTACGCTCGAGCGGGACCCCTGTTTTCTGAAAATGCTTTTAAAGTGCATTTTTCCATCCTCATTTCATCCTAGGCATTCTTAGGCCTAGTTTAAGGCATCTTAATGAGGGTATAGATGTAGAACCACACCGAGTCAAGATAGGGATTAAATTATTATCTTTCCCAACTGTATAGCTTAGTGTGTGTTCAATCTGTAAACTGTGTAGAGTTGGCGACTGGGGAAGCGCTCTAGCCTAACTATAGCCCAGAACTCTGTGAGTAACAACTGTGTAAAGATATGTTCAAAAATGATTATCTTCTGAACAATTGAACTGTACTGTTTCTGAATTGATACTGTTAATCGAATGAATGTATGTCATCTATTCTGAACTGTATTATGGCATCCTTAGCAACTACTGTTACTGACTGTTACTGTTACAGAGATCTCTGTCAGTTCCCTTGTTGGAACCACTACTGTTTACTAATTGATGGCCATCATTGACTGTTTGGTCTTTCAAGACCTACTGTTTACTGTACTGTTATGCTACTGGATGTACCACATATGACTGTACTGACTGAACGACTGAAATACTGATTTAATGAACTGTTTTCATTACTGTAAGGACATTCATTCTAAACCTCTTTACGCATTATGTTATGCACTGGGCTTTAGCTCACTGCTCATATATATATGTAGGTGTACAGGCACCAGACCACGGCTAGTAGCGTCGGGGTAAGCTCCAGTTTTGTCAAGCCAACCACTGTGACTCACTGCGAGGTTCCGAGCCTGTCAAGCTATGGCTTAGAGGTGTTTTAATTTCCCCCGTCTGTCTCTGTAACTATCTTGTTAACTGTATAGACTGTATAGGCTGTTACTGTACTGTTTAATAGGGAATAGGTCCCTGATCTGAATGATTATAAATGTTGTACATACTGTTCTGCACTGTGTGTATATATATATGTATGCATGAAAAGTCTTTTTGGCATACAGACTGTCATAGCTCATTGGACATTGTTTATTTACTGTATTGGCTTCCACCAGGCCCCTGTACTCTGTTATACTTTATTATTGTGTAGGCCTTCAGTAATCTCGGATTACTGGCCTGTTACGGTGCTAAACCCATAGGGGCGGGTTTGGGTCGTGACACTTTCCATACAAAAGGACAGTGCAAAAGCACATGGTTGGCCGCATGTGCGGGAAATATTCTCCGTATGTACAGCAATGGTGCTTCACATATAAGAAAAACCCTCCGCATGTGCGAACTGCTGTAGTATGATTTTGGCCATTAGGAAGTAGGCCGCATGTGCGGGAATATTCCGCCATACGTGCGGTGCATGTTTCTTGGTTAAAACTTCACTTTCTGGCTCGTTTTGCACTTTTGGCGCATCCAACTTGATTCATTTCAAATATTTGCAAACTGTACCAAGTTATATCAAGACGAGAGTTATGAAATCTCAATTGCTGGCCTCAATGGTATACACTCCGGCCTCAATCAACTATTGTATGACATGGAGAAGAGCATCAGAATGCTCTAATCCATGTCAAAAATGGGTGGAGATGATAGATTGCAATAATTTTTCAAGGAGAAGACAGGTTTTGTGACGCCTCAAATTTTGGGAACGTCAAGGTAATATAATACAACAATAAACTAGTGTTTGACTAGCAAATACATAATATTATACAAGGAATTAACCACAAAATATAAGGAATTACACTAAAAAGAAATATTAATAATAGTTACAGATACAATTCTTCAAGTCAATAAATACAGAATAGATCCTTGATACAAAAAGATTAACCAGAATACAAGAAATGCAAAATCTACTCTCTAAGGCAGCAATGGTTTCTCAAAGCTTTTAAGGATTCTATTCTTGGTGTAAAACTCGCCTCCACCTGGCATAAAATGCCATGAGCTTGAAATTCCCTGTAAACATACACCGTGACCCTTTTTCCATTCCAAATACACAAGTAACATAACGGCATGATCATAACATACAGCGAAAACAATAATTAAGCACAGCTTATAATTAAATTTCGGTTCTCAAAATAACAGTCAATTTTAGTTAGTTCTAGGGAACTCCCCCCGGGATGTTGTTCCTACCCAACCACTAACACTGGCTGTGGGCAATTCTGAGTCCCCCTTAATTAATACAATACCAATGCGTCGTTTACTGTATAACCACTAGTGCGTTGCTTACTGCACAATTACCGATGGTGCCTACAAACCTAGTTTACATACCCGAGTGGTGACATCACGGTCTGCTCCAAGGGAACGGGCTTCCAGGGATACTTTCCCTTTATGAGACCCCCACTGCCACCCTTATGCCTTCCATTTTCGTTAAGCAGCCAGAATACCTCCCATGCCATGTTAGGGTTAGAAAACACACTTGCACAAGACTTCACAAAAATGGAACACATTCCATTATATCATACTCTTGAAACCATCGTTCATTATCTCATAAAATTTGCTACAATGATCGCAACCCATTACTATCCCATTTTATTTTCCCTTTATTATGTGATTATGCTCCCAGTTATAGCAAAGCATGGTCAATATAATTATGAATCCAAACTAAACAACACGTAATTTATTCATGGTAAAACAAATTCACAATTTATCATAGATTGCATATCAGGACTGGAACATTCGAGAAACATAGAATATAAGAGTTGCAAACCAAATAAGAGTATATTAACACAAATTTCCAGATTTTCATATTTCAACCAGTTTGAAAACAATTATGAAAAAAAAATACTTTTATTGGTCGTAAGTACCTGGACTCATGTGCTTTTGTAGATAAATAAGTCTAGTTTCAAACTCAATTTATGAAAGGAGGATAGATATTTTAGATTTTAAGATAATTCAGAATTACCAAGATCTATCCAGATTCATTGATCGCCACGCAAATCGGTTTTTCTCTCAAGCCCCTCACTCTCTTGAGTTCAAAAAAATTTTAGTTGAAATATAACACCAGGATTAAGATGTTGACATTAAAGTGGACTCAAGATTATTTTTTTGGAATTTTATAAAAATAGAGAAAGTTGATTGTTTTTCTGGTTCTGTAAGTAACAAACTTAGAAAGATTGTTTAGGTTGTAAAAATACATCCTTAGGTACTACCAAAATTATCACATACTCTAGACATACCAAATATTACACCATAAAAAAATATTTTGAGTTTATGGAGTTTTGATAGGAAAATAAATTTAGGTGGGAGAAACGATTTGTTGTTGGAAATTTAAGAAAGAAAGATAAGCACACCATTTATTGATTAATACACATTTATAGATGAGTATAGGCGTAGACTACAACATATATATACAAATAGCATGTATTAGGAGGGAAAAGCCAAGTGGTAAAAGAACTTGAGAGAAGAGGTGATGTCCGTTTGCCTTTGTTGTACAAGACTCAACACAATTCTTCTTTTTTTTCTTCTCTTCTCTTCTCTCTCTCTCTCTCTCTCTCTCTCTCTCTTCCAAGATCACTCTCTCTCACTCTAGTGCATGGCTGAAAATGTTTAAAAAGAGGGGGAGAAGTGTGAATATATATGGAGAAAGGATTGAGACGTTTCTTAGGGAATAAGTTTCGTAAGTGTAATTTGTCAAAGTTGTCCATCAATGCCATCAAGGCGCTTTCATCCATCACATGGCCAACTACTTGGGCTCCAAGAATTATATATATATATAGGAGATATTTGTATTTATAAACATAAAATAATAGGCATAAGTACATTAGTTAAGAAAATATTACAATTAAGGTTTGGAATGATATAAAATAGAAGTATATAGGGACCAAGTCTAAATTTATGAAACCTCAATATTTATTATCAATATACTAACATTAGAAAATAGTTAAAATAATAAATTCGAGTCCCGTTAAATTAAAGCGCAAAGAAAGGCGAGAAACTGAGCGAAAACGGCGTTATCGGGAATTAAGATTTTAAAGTAATTAATCTATAATTACAGGGTCTAATAATTAATAACAGGGTTTAAAAGGTGATTATTAATCTACCGAGATCAATTAGGGTTTAGTCGAATTAGTCTGCGATGCTTCCCGATTCTAGGGTTTGAAACGCAATTAAGTAAAAATTGAAGATGCTTTATTGAAATAAGCTCAAGGTTAGAGATTTAATGATAATTACAAAAACTAGGGTCTCTACAATCTATCCTCCTTAAACAAATTTCAGCCTTGAAATTTTAAGTTGTCGAAAAGTTGTGGATAATTTGCTCGCCTTCATCATTGTGCTTCCAGGTAGATTCCATCAACGTATTTTAATCATCTAGTTTTTTGTCCTCAAAAATTCTGAACTACTCGTTGTATAGGTAATAATGTCGTTGCTTCATCGTGAAAACCCTTATTGCCAATTTTTGACGTGGTAGTCTATGTACTCACTATGAATGTATCCTGATGATCGTTCTCTAGGTTTTTGGTGTCATTACGTTCGTTGATTTGTGATAATTAGGAAAGTTGGCCTATCTCCCCCCCCCCTTAAACAATATAAGCGTTCCAATGAATGCGTAAGTCATCTCATTCTTCTAGTTACTATCGATCATGACTAGGTGCACAAACGACCAATATGTGTCCAAGATGATTTGGGAGTTGGACCTATTTATGCCTTGGGGATTGACAATCAAACGGGAAAACAATTCTTAAAGGTTTGCATCCACATAGTAGAGACAAAAGAATACGATCAATAAAGCATGTACTCAAGAGTTCTAAAACTAGATTAACAAAAGGAAATTTACATCGCCTATATTCATATTACAAAAAGTCATCCAAAAGAGATATAACTAATATCCTAGTTATATTTTTCCTAAGTTAGCCATGGCTCGTACTGCGGTTCCTTGGGTTCATATGCAGTGTACTACCCTTCCTTAAGATATTGCTTAGTGAGATGTTCATTTTCTTCTCATTGAAGTGCAAATATTCTGCCTGTCGGCCTTTGATTGTTAACTGGTCCAAATTTCTAATTGCTTTCTGCCTTGAAATTTTGTTGGCTAGTAGTTTCCGACTTAGTTACCCATGGTTGCTGCCCGTCAATAACATAAGTATTCGCTCCCAAGTGCTCTCCTCGATTTCTGACCTGTTGGGGACATTCGAACCTTCTGTGTCCCATCTGTTGACAATGATAGCACTGAATCAATCTAGTTGGTCTTGCTTGAAAACTCTCATTCAGATTTTACTGCTGCGATTGTTGGGGTTATTGGGGTTCCCTAGAATACGGCTTCTATGCTACATGCCTTCGACTATTCCTTTCTAGTCCCGCATTGGATTGATTGTTTTCTTTCCTCAAACTCCAAATCCTCTTGGAATCTGCTACCTCCCATTCTAAATCAAGTGCTATGTCAACCACATCTGCAAAAGTGGGAAGTCGTATGGGCAAAAATCTTCCTCAAATTGTAAGGTCTAGACCCCATTCAAATTTTCATGCTTTGTCTTCATCATTTGCTACGTATTGAATTGCATAATGCGCCAACTCCCCGAACTTTGCCACGTATTGGGTCACCGTCATTGTGCCTTGTTCTAGGTTCTAAAATTCACAGATTCTTTCATGTTTGACTGTGTTCGAAAAGTACTTCCTCAAAAATAACTCCTTAAACTCTGCCTACGTCATTACAGTGATGTCCCTGGATTCCCGATTCAGGGCCCACCAATGATCTATTTTCCCTTCAAGTTGGTAAACTGCTAGACCAATCCTATCAATGTGTTCAGTTATTCCTATCGTATTGACATCTTTTCAATTTGTCGGATCCAGGTTTCAACAATTATAGGATCGGGTTCGCCAGTGAAGATCAGCAGTCTTCGTTTGTGAAACTTGGAGAATAGATGTGTCCTCGCATTCTGATGTGTTCTCTTTAGCATTTCTAATTCTTCAAAAATTTGATTTTCGACATTCTCGGATAAGTCGGTACCGGGTGCAGGGGCGTGATCATAATTATTGACCCAAGGTGCCCCATTCCTATTTATATTGGCATCATCATTGTGATTGGCGGCGTTATTGCTGCCTACATATTTGTTTTCTCTTGGATAGTTCATCATTTGCCAAACGCGCAATTAAGTGCAAGTTATGGTTTTGTTGATGTGGTTAGTCAAGGAAATTACAAAAAGAAATGCTCTACTTGAAACACAATCCAAGTAACACCTAATAAGCATCTAAGGTTGTCTTACTCAACCATTGACTCTATCACCACTCTCGGTAGCTCTAGAGTAACTGCATGTTTCGGTTCGCTAATTGAACCTAACCTTTCCTTTCTTTATTATGAAATTCTAGTTCCACTGCCCTTATCTAAAAGGCTTTCTTCAGCACCTGGTACCAATACTAGAATCGTCTGCTCACGACTATATACTTTCACGAATCGACATTGCCATGCCCGAATTTTGAAGAAACGTCCTAGGGTTGGTCGAGAAAATTTTAATTTTTGACATCTTCTAGTTTCTAGACTAAGTAGTGTTATCATAATGTAATATAGTCAATGGCAAGGTTGTTTCTAATCGCAAGTCGAACGCATGGGTAAGGGTTGAACCTAAGCTTTGATACCAAGTTATGACGCCCCAAATTTTGGGAACATCAAGGTAACATAATACGACAATAAACTAGGGTTTGACATGATATAGAACCATACAAAATGTGAAGAAAGCAGAGCCTCTCCATCTAGAATCTAGAGAGAGAAAGCTCTCCCCAGTGGTGGTTCATGGTGGTGATGCTCTGGTGCAGTTCAGGCCAATTGTTTAGCTCCTCAAGCCATTAATTTGAGTCTGAGTGAGTATGTTTTTAGTTCTGTAAAGCTCCGGCAGAGAGGTGGAGTGGTTTTGCTCTCTATCTTTGTGTCAAATGGAGGTTTTATGGAAGATTTATTTGGTTCTTGTTGTTTCAGTCCGGCCATTTTCAACATGGCTGGTCTTGGGTCTAAATTGTCTCACACCTGGATTCATCTCCTAGGTTCATGTGTTAAGCTCGGTAACCAATATCCATGTGCTGGGTTGTGGTTCATGTGTTCATGGGTTCTATGTTTCTACTAGTACTCTTGCTGGTAGGTGCTGACTGTATTGCTAAAGAGCCGACGTTTGTTTTACAGATTCGGTAGGTGTTTTGGGCTGCCGGTGGTGGTGTGTCGCCGGATGTGCTGGGTCTGTTGATTGCTCCAAGCTCCGTAAATGGCAAGCTTTTGGTTGTTGCGGGCCCTTCTTTTACACTGTTGATGAAATTGAGCTATATGGATGGCTATCCGACGCTGGTTAGTCTAGTCTACGGGTGCCGCTACTACTGTTCTGAGATAGAGGCAACGTGTTGTTGGAGTTGGCGTGAGCTGCTCGTTTCTGGGTGCTTCATTGGATCCTGAGGCAACGTCTGTTTTTATTTTTGCTGTTTTGGGGTTTAGTTATCTCTAGTTCATGCCAGCGACAGTTAGGAATGTTGTTATTCCACAGCTTGCACCGTTGTTCATTGTACGTGTTTTCTCTGGCGCTGGTCTATCCATGTTATCGGCGTCGTAGGGAGGAGATAGACTGGTGCAAATGGTTGGAGCTTCACGCTCGTTGGTGCGAGTGACCACGACTGTGGTGCCGTGTGACTGCGGTCGGCGTGCAGACCTGTCTGCTCGCTAGGTAATAGTCTAATCATCTTTATATATATTATATTTATATGTTCTATATATTGGTGGTTTGTTGTTCCCAGTGCATGTGTTGAGTTTGTGGGTACCACGTTTATATTAGTGGCCAATTTTTTAAGTTGGGCCCAGGGGCTGCCTTGGTGCTGGTGACCCACGTGAATTGGAATAGTGGGTTGTCCATGGATTGTTATTTTGGACTTCATGGATATATTATTAAATGGGCCCACTATCCTTTTCTTTTCGTGGGAAGGCATAGTTGAAGCTGGGAGGAATTTTAGCTTTAATGAAGAGAAGTGGGTTTGACCTACGGAATTTCGAAATGGGCAGCGTGGTTTTGTCCAGTGTGTTTGGGTCTGGGATATCCATGGACTTCAATTTGTAGGCAGACTTTTTGGAAATGTTGGTACGTTTTTAACGGTTTGTTTGGTTTTTGTTTAGTCACTTTGCAGCGGATCATTTATAGTTGATTATTTCATGATGATTAATCGTGTGATTCTCATGTGACTCGATATGAGGGTGGTTTTGAGCCATCTTCGCCAAGAGTGATTGGGGAGTCACTGCTATGGGGAATAGTGGTTCAATAACTAGCCGAGTTAGAGACTGGGAGATGAGCAGAAGGATAGCTACAGATTTTCTGTTTGCTTCTTGTCTTCATGTGACCCATCCTAATTGATCGTATTGCCACGCCTGTCATGGGGTGAAGGGTACACTACCGTGGGGTTTGAGGCTTATGATCTATGAAGGAAGGGACTAGGGGATGTGATGATTGGCCTCATGATTTTGTTGGCTATGTATTGGTTTGTTGCTGTGAGGCTATTGTTTTTCACCACAACTCCCAAGACCGTGGCTTATGGTTACTGATCGTGCTAGCTTCATGTGGCTTTGTTGGGATTTGCTGTGGGGTATATTTTTTCCTCCGTCATGGCTTTGGTTAAGTGGCTTGGATGTCACAGCTGTGAGCAGTGGGACGCTTATTGGATTCCATGTGTTTATCTGCAGTAGAGACTGGGGGCATATGGGGTTGGTTATCATATTTGTTTCGGCTTGAGGGTTGTTGCTTTGTGAGTGTTTGTTATGTTTATAAGCTTTTGTGGTGTTTACTTGTATCTTTGCCCATATATCCACCTCAAGTTCCCATCTATTATCTCTGATGGTAGGGTTTACATGGGGACAAAAAGGATATATGGGCAGAGTTGGGTTATTTTGTTTTGTCATTCTTGTTTATCCTTTTTTATTAGGGGAGCAGTGGTGGTTTATGTTGGTTATGCAATCGTTTTCATTTATTGTTGGGCGTCCCTGGCTTATGCCTCTTGTAAACTTGTAAATTTCGTTGTCTTTATTTTATGACTTACCCCACCAAAAAAAAAAAAAAACTAGGGTTTGACTAGCAGATACACAACATTGTACAAGGAATTAAGCACAAAATAAAAGGAATTACACCAAAAGGAAATATTAATAATAGTTACAGATACAATTCTTCAAGTCACTAAATACAGATTAGTTCCTTGATTCAAAAAGATTAACCAGAATACAAGAAATACAAAATCTACTCTCTAAGGCAGCAATGGTTTCTCAACGCTTTTAGGGATTCCGTTCTTGGTGTAAAACTCGCCTCCACTTGGCATAAAATGCCATGAGCTTGGAATGCCCTGCAAACATACACACCATGACCCTTTTCCCATTCCAAATACACAAGTAACATAAAGGCATGATCATAACATACAACGAAAACAATAATTAAGTAGAGCTTATAATTAAATTTCGGTTCTCAAAATAACAGTCAATTTTAGTTAGCTCTAGGGAACTCCCCTCGGGATGTCGTTTCTACCCAACCACTAACACTGGCCACGGGCAATTCTGAATCCCTCTTAGTTAATACAACACCAATGCGTCGCTTACCGCATAACCACCTGTGCGTTGCTTACTGCACAATTACCAATGGTGCCTACACACCTAGGTTACATATCCGAGTGGTGACATCACGGTCTGCCCCAAGGGAATAGGCTTCCAGGGATACTCTTCCTGTGTAAGACCCTCACTGCCACCCTTATGGCTTCCATTTTCGTTAAGCAGCCAGAATATCTCCCATGCCATGTTAGGGTTCAAAAACACACTTGCACAAGACTTCACAAATATGGAACACATTCCACTATATCATACTCTTGAATCCAACGTTCATTATCTCATAAAATTTACTACAATGATCGCAACTCATTACTATTCCATTTGATTTCCCCTTTATTAAGTGTATTATGCTCTCTGTTATAGCGAAGCATGGTCAATATAATTATGAATCCAAACTAAACAACAAGTAATTTATTTATGGTAAAACAAATTCACAATTTATCATAGATTACATATCAAGACGAGAACATTCAAGAAACATATAATATAAGAGTTGCAAACCAAATAAGAGCATATTAACACAAATTTATAGATTTTCATATTTGAAACAATTTGAAAATAATTATAAAAAAAAATACTTTTATTGGCCCTAAGTACCTGGCCTCGTGCGGGTTTGTAGATAAATAAGTCTAGTTTCAAACTCAATTTACGAAAGTAGGATAGATATTTTAGATTTTAAGATAATTTAGAATTACTAAGATCTATCCAGATTCGTTGATCGTCACGCAAATCGATTTTTCTCTCAAACCCCTCACTCTCTTAAGTTCAACAACCAAGATTAAGATTTTGACATGAAAGTGGAATCGAGATTATTTTTCTGAAATTTTATAAAAATAGAGAAAGTTGACTGTTTTTCTAGTTTTGTGAGTAACAAACTTAGAAATATTGTTTAGGTTATAAAAATATATCCTTAGGTCCTACCAAAATTATCACATACTCTAGACATACCATATATTACACCATAAAAACAGATTTTGTGTTTATGGAGTTTTGATAGGAAAATAAATTTAAGAGAGGGAAAAGATTTGTTGCTAGAAATTTAAGAAAGAAAGAGAAGCACACCACTTCTTGATTAATACACATTTATACAAGAGTGTAGGCCTATACTACAACATACATATACAAATAACATGTATTAGGAGGGGGAAAACAAGTGGTAAAAGAACTTGGGAGAAAAGATGATGTAGGTTCACCTTTGTTGTACAAGACTCAACACAAATCTTCTTTTTCTTCTTCTCTTCTCTCTCTCTTCCAAGATCACTCTCTCTCACTCCTCTAGTGCATTGGCTAAAAATGTGTAAAAGGAGGTAGAGAAGTGTGCATATATATAGAGAAAGGATTCTCTTCTCTCTCTCTCTCTCTCTCTCTCTCTCTCTCTATCTCTATCTCTCTTTTCTAAGATCACTCTCTCTCACTCCTCTAGTGCATGGCTAAAAATGTGTAAAGAGAGGGGGAAAAGTGTGCATATATATAGAGAAAGGATTGTGAGGTTTCTTAGGGACTAAGTTCCATAAGTGTAATTTGTCAAAGTTGTCCATCAATGCCATCAAGGCCCTTTCATCCATCACATGGCCAACTATTTGGGCTCCAAGAAATATATATATATATATATATAGGAGATATTTTCATTTATAAGCATAAAATAATAAGCATAAGTACATTAATTAAGAAAATATTACAATTAAGGTTTGGAATGAAATAAAATAGAAGTATGTGGGGACCAAGTCTAAATTTATGAAACCTAAACCGAGCGAAAACGACGTTATCAGGAATTAAGATTTTAAAGTAATTAATTTATAATTATGGGGTCTAATAATTAATAACAGGGTTTAAAAGGTGATTATTAATCTACCGAGATGAATTAGCGTTTAGTCGAATTAATCTGCGATACTTCCCGATTCTACGGTTTAAATGCAATTAAGCAAAAATTCAAGGGCTTTACTAAGATAAGCTCAAGGTTAGGGATTTAATGGTAATTATAAAATTAGGGTCTCTACAGGTTTGGATTTTAAGAAAATAAGAAAGAAAATGAAAGGAAAGTGCAAGAAAATAAAAAACTAGAATATCAATGAAAGAATTTGGTTAGAATCCTCTACACAAGCCATCTACTCAACTATGTAAACAAGTAAATAAAGCGATAAATATTGTTTGGCTAATGAGAAAATGAGAAAGAAAATGCTAGACAGTGTACCTAAGACATAAATGAAAGGATTTGGCTAGAATCCACCAAACAAGTCATCTACTCAACTAAGAAAGCAAGAAAATATTGCAACATATAGTATTTGGTAGGAAATAAAATAAGAAAGAAACGACTAGGAAAATAGAGAATTACATAGCAAATCAACCTATGGAGATATGGCTTTTAGAAAAATATTTAAAAGCCATGTTTTTGTGTAATGGGACTTAGAATCATTATGAGTAATATTTGCATTATATTATTTGTCCAATGTTCTGCAAGTGTGTCTTCTATTCTACAAAGGATGTGATCTAGTATGTAGAGCTTGGCTTACATGCGGAAGATCAGATCATTAGTTCTTGTATAATATAAGTGGTTCACAGTCTAAGATGGATTTGGACACACCATCGATACGACTGTAGCATGGTGTTTGAGTAGGTCTGTCTTAACTATAGGAAATGGTAAAGTTTCAACTCATTGTGCTAGTACACTTTGTGTGTACTGCACAGGACCGTCTTGGGATAATTGTTCATGTACTGATTAAATGAGACAATCTATATTCCATAGTTATTATGAGTTCTTATGCTCTTAATCTTAAAAGAATTAATAAATGCATGCACTTAGTATTGGTCATTTTGATTCATAGAATAGTGAGAGTGAGATCCTTTATGGGTTAATAAGCTCAATGAGTTGGGTGATTGTTTTATATGTATGGTGGATATTGATTATTGACAAAATCCATGTCTCGATTTAGGGATTGGTAATACTCCCTTGAAGAAGCTTATAAGTTTTGATTATGTCAAACCGTGCAAGTGGATTTTGTATCTGACGTATCAAATAAGTTAAGTGGAAGTTCTTAGGGAAATATAAAGAAGTCGATTAAATTTAATTGTCAGTAATTTAATTAATTGACCGGTTCTAGTTATCTTAACGTAAGGAGATAAATAAGCATTTAATTATGAGGAGCTTGAAATATAATTTGGAGATTAAGCCAAGCTTGGAGTGTTGGGTAGGAATAACATTCCGCGAGGAGTTACCTAGAACTAACTTGATTAATTGTTTCCTAAGAACTGAATTTTACTATAAGCTTTGCTTGATTGTTGTTTTCGTTATATGATATGACCATGCCATTATTGTAATTGCGTATTGGATTTGAGAAAAAAGAACGGGGTGTGTGTGCATTTACTGGGATTCCAAGCTCATGTCATTTCATGCCAAGCGCTGAGGAAACCTACGTAGACAAAGAAGAACTAGAAATGTTGGAAGACTATTGGTCATCCTAGATAAAGTTAGAAGTTATTTGGTTTAAGTCCATCCGTAATATTTTATCTTTTGGAAATGTAATATTGATGAAACTTGAGTTTGTAACTAAATTTCAAATTTTGTAATTCATATTGTTAATAGCTGTATACGTATATCTTTCGTGACCTTGTCCTTTAACAAACTTTAGATTCAAGATGAATTCTTATTTTCTCAATAATAGGTTTGTACAGATTACATTGTATATATGTCAGTTGGGAGTCAGTTATAACAAACTCCTAATACACGATGATATACATGCTAACCAACTCCTAAGCTAACTGACTTTGTAACCAAGTGAGCTGATATGGCTATAGCTGCACTAACTGAAGCTGGGGTTGGCTTAGCTGTTGAGCTGAGCTGGGAAGCTGCTTAAGTCTGGGAAGTATTCTCAACATGCCCCTACAAGCTGATGGGGTGGGAGAACTCCATTAGCTTGGACTTGAGATACAAAAACCTAGCCACAGATAAAGGCTTTGTGAAGATATCAGCCAACTGATCTTGAGTATGAATATATTGCAAAGTTAGTTGTTTAGCAAGCACTTTATCCTTGACAAAATGACAATCCACCTCTATATGCTTGGGGCGAGAATGAAAAACTGGATTGGAAGCAAGGGCAATAGAAGAGACATTGTTACGCCATAAAATAGGTAGACTAGGGGAGGAAATAGCCAAGTCCTAAAGCAGCATTTGGATCCAAGTTAATTCGGCAACAGCATGAGCCACTGCTCGATATTCTGCTTCAGCAGAGGAGCGAGACACAGTGACCTACTTTTTAGCAGACCAAGAGATAAGGTTGGAACCCAAAAATATGCAATAACCAGAGGTGGACTTCCACCAATCATATCCCCTGCCCAATTGGAGTAGGAAAACGCATGAAGATAAAAAACACTAGGCTGATACGTCAAACCATAGGCAATTGTGCCCTGAACATACCTCAGTAATCATTTAACAGCTGAAAAATGCCCAAAAGTGGGAGCATGCATGTGTTGACAGGACTGGTTGATAGCCAAAGAAAGATCTAGTTGAGTGATTGTAAGGTATTGCAAGCCTCCCACAATACTGCAAAATAAAGAAGGATTGTCAAAGGGCAAATTAGCATTAGAAAGAAGAGAGGGCTTGACTGCACTAGGAGAAAAGCATGGCAACTGGGCTAAAGGTCTCTTGAAAATCAATGCCCTCTTGTTGAAGGTATCCCTTAGCTACTAGGCGTGCCTTGTATTTGGCGATAGTACCATCAGAGTTCCTGTCTTGTGGGGTGGCAAAGAAACAAGAGACCAAGTCTGCTAATTTTGGAGAGCAGCATACTCCTCAGACATAGCCTTAGACCAAATAGGAGAAAATAGGGCTTCCTTATGAGAGGGAGGCTCTGAATCAGAATAAAGAGAAGAAGAAGTTTTCTGAGCAAACAAACAAGTTTGGACTGTTTTAGACCTGGTGAGCATAGGATGAGTATTTGTAGGATAAGTAGTTATAGGAAGAGGAGGAGGCATAGAAAAAGGATGCTGAATAGAAATGGACTGAATATGAATTAAGTGAGAAAGTGGAGGAATAGAATGAGGTAGAGGAGAAACACCAGAGGAAGGAGAGGAGGAAGATGCCACTGAAGAAGAAATCGAAGATGCACTAGGATGAACCACAGATGAAGGCAAAGAAGAAGACCAGAAAAAGTTATGAAGTTGAGGTAAAGAAATAGATGAAGAATGAAAGAAAGAAGCATAAGGAAAAATAGATTCATTAAAAACAACATGACGAGACAAATAAATTTTTCCTGTAATAGGATCAAGGCAATGATAGCCTTTGGCAAATGGATGGTAACCAAGAAAGACACAAGAGATGGATTTAGGTTGTAGTTTATGAAAAAAATATGGCTTGAGCCAAGGAAAGCATTGGTTACCAAAAACTCTTAATTGAGAATAATTTGGCAGAGAATGAAATAGCATTTCAAAAGGAGTCTTATTATGCAGTTTAGAAGAAGGTAATCTATTAAAAAGAAAGGTAGCAACAGCTATAACATAAAACCAGAATTAGTAGCATGATGGAGGAGAGAAATGCTTGTGTCAATGATGTGTCTATGTTTCCTCCCAGCCACTCAATTTTGTGGAGGTGTGTAGGGACAAGAATGTTGTTGAACAATACCTTGAGTAGGAAGAAACTACTTTATTTTATTGTTAAAATACTCAGTGCCTCCATCAGTTCTTAAAATATGTAAGGATGTGTTAAATTGGTTCTCTACATAGGCCTTAAGCTCCATAAATTTAGCATAGACTTCACTTTTATAGGCCAATGGATATAACCATATAAACTTAGTAAAGTCATCCACAAAGAGAACATAGTACTTGTAACCAGAATTAGAGGTATATGGACCCCATACATCACTATGAACAAGAGAAAGTGGTTGATCAGTAGTAGAATTTGACAATTGAAACGGGAGCCTGTGGCTCTTGGCAACACAGCAATCAAGACATGATAGTGATGTGTGATTATTAGCATTACAATGTAAAAGACTATGTAAATATTTAAACTTCAAGGAAGAGGGATGGCCTAGTCTATTATGCCAAGTACTCTCACTAACAGGTGAAGAGGACTGACTAAAATGCACTGGATGCTGGGAAGGAGAAAAAGAATAAGGAGTAATAGGCGGCAAGAAATGGTAAAGACCATTGACATTAGAGCCCTCGTGAAGCACTTTCTTCAAAAGCTTGTCCTGAATCACAAAATTAGCATCATCAAATGTGATAAACCAGTTGTTATCATTTGCTAATTTTTTAACAGAAACAAAATTAGAAGAAATCACAGAAGCATAAAGAACATGATTAAGTTTCAAAGAATGATGAGGTGTAGGTGAAAGGCCTTTACTAGTATGCTGAATAGGGATAGAATTACCATTACCAATGGTGATGTGATCTGGCCCTTGATAAGGCTGACAAGAAGTTAGATTGGTCATATCATTGGTGATATGATTTGTTGCTGCAAAGTCAAGATACCAAGGAACTTGAGAAAAGACACTAGCAGAACCACTAGATGCAGCAACAAAAGCTCTGGAATGTGAAGAAGAAAAAGGAGAAGAAGATTGATGTGGTTGTGGTTGATACTGAGAATCCATCCTATACCTACACTCAAGAGCAGTGTGGCTAAAACCACCACAAATTTAACATTGTTGTGTAAAATGAGAATTTCAACCTCTGCCTCAATCAGAACCTCCTGTGAACCACCACCACCACTTCTGGAACCTTGAGATCGACCTCTATTACCTTTGTAAGAGTTTTTGCCTCTGAAACAATATGTTTGTCCTCTAGACTGAAAGTGTGATAAAGAAGAAGGGCTTTTAACAGTTGGAAAAGCTACTGTACGTTCTAAGAGAGTCTTCTCAGTTTTGGACTCCATATGAATGGCTTCAGAACAAAGCAAAGAGGATAACTCATTCATGGTGATTGTTTCAGACCGAGATCGAATAGAGGTGGTAAAAACATCAAATTCATTAGGAAGACCATTCAATGTGAGCAAAATAAGATCTTCATCATCAATGATGATTGAAGCAAGGGCTAACTGATTGACAATTTCTTTGATTTTGAACAAATAATCTTCCATTGAATCTGTCTTCTTCACAACATTGTTTAATTTGTTCTTCAACTGATGGATGTGTGATCTGGAAAGCGTAGTAAACCTCTTGTGCAAAGCAAGCCAGATCTCAGATGAATGTTGACTTTGTAATACAATGGAGTAAATTGAAGAAGACAGAGTAGTTGAAATACAACTCAACAGGTGATCATCGACAAGATTCCATTGAAGTCGATCAGGATTAGGAACCTCCGTTCCAGTTGAATAGGTGATCATAGTAGAAGGACACAAAATTGTACTATCAACATATCCAATTAGATTTGTAGCTTTGAGGATATTCTGAATTTGACTTTTCCAAATCACAAAATTACTAGAATCAAGCTTCATAGTAATGAATGAAGAAAGATTGGAGATAAACATTGTGAGATTAGATGGAATCAAAGAAGAAGAAAATAGATCGGCCATAGATGACAGATTGGCCATAGATCTATGGTCGTAGGAGCTTTAAAGCTCTAATACCATGATGAACTTTAGTTTTAAAATGAATTCTTATTTTCTCACTAATAGGTTTGTACAGGTTACATTGTATATTTATCAGTTGGGAGTCAGTTATAACAAACTCCTAATACCCGATGATTTACACACTAACCAACTCCTAAGCTAACTAACTTTGTAACCAATTGATCTGATGTGGCTGCAGCTGCACTAACTGAAGCTGGGGCTGGCTTAGCGGCTGAGCTGAGCTGGAAAAGTTGCTAAAGTCTGGGAAGTATTCTCAACATCCTTACCCTTCCATCAACTTATGTAGACCTTATGTTAATACCTTGTTAAAATCTGTCGAAAATGTAGCTTCGCTATCTAAGGAAATTGGACTTTGAAGGGAGACTATATTGACTCCTCCGATCTTTCCTAGGATCTTGTTTGGTTATTGACTAAAGGACTCATCAGTGACATATCCTAGACTCGTAACTTTAGAAAAATCCTGTATTTATTTGGTAATAGATTCCTTGATGTCCCCGATTTTTAGGGCGTTATAACTTGGTATCAGAGTGTAGGTTCAACCCTTATCCATGTGTTTCGACCTGCGATTAGAGACAACCTTGCCACCAACATTATTATATTATGATAACACTATTTATTCTATCAACTAAAAGACATCAAAAATAAAAATAAAAAAATATTCTTGACCAACCTTAGGACATTTCTTCAAATTTCGGGCCTGGCAATGATGACTCGTGAAAGTATATAGTGGTGCAGCAGTGATTCTGGTATCGGTACTAGGAGTTAAAAAAAGCGTTTAAGATAAGAGCAATGGAACTAGAATTTCATAACTAAGTAAGGTAAGGTTGATCAATGAACCGAATTATGTAGTTTGCCACAGAGCGACCGAGAGTGGTGATGGAGACGGTAGATGAGTAGGTTTACATTATGTGCTTATTAGGTGTGCTACTTGGACTGCGTATCTCACCTTAGTAATTTCCTTGACTAACCGTGTTGGAAAAACCCTATCTTTAAGATTAGTTGATTACTCTTGAGAAATTGCCTCTATAACTAGACCCAGACTTGTGCCTCACCCATACTATGAATGGAATAGTAGACTACACTCAAGCCAACGATTACACTAAAACAAGCAACAATATCTAAGCCCATGAATAACAACACAACAGGAACGAAACACCAGGGAATCAAAACCCTAAGAACGGACCCGTGCATGAAACCAAAATCCCAAATGATCTAAGTTATTTATATACTAGTTAGCATGTTTTCAGCATAAGATAAGTGGAAAATTATTCATGATTGCCCTCTTTTTCTATTACTCTTCTTATTTCAAGCTTTGTGCAAGAAAGACCTGTATTTTTAGCCCATTTTCAAAAATTCTAGAAAACGACAGAAAAATCCCATTTACCTCATTTTTATATCAAAACTTTCCTTAAAGTGTTATCTTCCAAATAAAATTGGTTACATTGAAAAAGAATGAGTGGTTCAAGAGAAAATTCGATTTTCGTAACAGTCAACGAATCTGGATAGTGCTGGAGTATTTTCTTAAATAAATAAAAATATAGAAAAGCTATCCCATTTCTGAAAGATGATATGAAAATTAGATAAAATTCTTTACAAACTAAAGAAAGGCCAAGTTCAGAAAAAATCTAGAAATATCTCTTAGATTGTGATCTTTAAAGTGTATCTAATATGGAAATTTAGGTTTGGATGATTTCATGCTTTAAATTTCATGAATGTGCTTCTTATCACTTGTTTGGGCCTTGGTATGATTTTTACATTCTTATGTCCATATTTATTTACCATGGTGCTTTGATTGCTCACACGTTGATACAAATTATTGTCTCAGTGGCTTATTCTAACCTTAGCTTAAAACATCTAACTCAAAGAGAAACTAAATGTAATCGTATTGGCTCTTTCGATCACTTGAATAATTTTATGAGATAATGTTATATGGATTGATGGGATGCATTACCTAATTGAAAATGAAATTCTTGCTCAAGTTGTGTTGTGGTACTCAAGTTGGCTTAGGTTTAGAACGCAATTCTTTATGTCAGCCATGTAGGGGTCATGCAAAACACATATGAGAATACTTGTGGCATAGATGAGAATTCCCATGGCAGACTCGAACACAAATGAAAATTCTTGTGGCCACGACAAGTTGTGACTACCCTATATTCCAAAACGACACAACCAGGGTTCATAAACTTAGGAGTGGGGCATTTGGAATAGTGAGCAAGAAAGGGTGCCAGTTTGCCTTAGGCCAAGCTTGTAGTGTGCGGTAGGAATGGCATTCCACGAGGAGTTTCCTATAACTAGATTAATTGTTATTCATAAGAACTGAATTTTATTATAAGCTCTGCCTGATTATTGTTTCGCTATATGATATGACCATGCCATTGTTGCAATTGTGTATTGGATTGGGAAAAGGGGAAGGGGTGTGCTTGCGTTTACTAGGCAATCCAAGCTTATGACATTTCATGCCAAGTACCGAAGAAAATTACGTAGACGAAGGAGAATCGAAAACGTTGGAAGACTATTTCATGACATTTCATGACTGTGATGACAGCTATCGATCAGACAACATCACACTACGATGTTTGGAGCTCGCACCTGCAGTTGGAGATCAAACCTCTGACGCTGCTGAATCAATCAATTCCAAAGAGAAGAGAGAAATGATGAGGATCCCATCGTCGCCGTCGAGCTCATCAAATATCTATATACAAGTAAATACATGTATATGTATGTATATATGGATATTGGAGGGTGTGAGTGGTGAAGATAATGGATGGGTTTTAGAGAGAGAGAGAGAGAGTTGTTGATGGATTTTCACATGGTGAAGATGGTGATTAGGTGATGAAGGTAGAAAATGAGTTTGGTGATTAGGGGATAAGAGAAAGAGAGACAAAGAAATAATGAAGAGGGAGATAGAGAGAAAGAACGATGTGGGTTTGTTGAATAGAGATAAAGAGAAACAAATTTGTATATATGAGTATGAATGCCATGCATTGGTAATAAGCGTGACTCTAGTGACGAAATGAGTAGTTTGGTCACTTCGCACAAGCATGCCTTTATAGACACAGTAATTTAGGCAAAGTTTGGCAAGTCTAGAATAAGTCAAAAAGTTACTCAAAAAGTTAAAAAATTATACTATTCACCAAAAGTCAACAATTACGGCTGCACAACTTCCAATTCTAATTTTCTCTTACAAACTAATTTTTACAATTTTTTATTACATATTTTTCCATAAAAATTCAAAAAGTTAACCCAAACATCTATATTTTCTTCCTCAATTTTTTAGTTTAAAAAGATAAAAAGTGTACTTATTTAGGACACCCCAAACAATCCCTTAGTGTTTGGAATGTCAGATTGAAGAGATTCAAAATTGGACTCATAGTCTGAATGCCCATATTATTTATTTATTTATTTATTTTGTGTACGAACCTAAAGGCCCACCTACAAATGTCCCAACTCAGTCAACAGCTGGGCGTCCCACAATGGGGGTGTTTGTTTCAGCTTTTCAGAGCTAACTTATGGCTTTTAGCTTTAAAAAAGTTATTTTGGACTGTTTGATTAAACTTATTTCAAACAGCTTCTGATTCTAATAGCTTATTTTAACTCAAAAAAGCTGATTCTGAGAAGCTGCTCACCCCATTGCTTCTGATTATCAGCTTCTTCTGTGGACTTGTTAATTTATGGTTATACTCTTAAATTTTTTTTATTTTTTATTTTTTAAAAAATAGAAAAAGACCCAAATGGACTATAGATTATTATTATTATTATTTATGAGAAATGTAGACAAACAAAAAATAAAAATTAATTGAAAACGCTATTTCACAGCTTATTTAACAAACACTACTCAGCAACTGAAATATATAATCCAACAGCTACACCAAACAGATTAACAACTTCTGATTAAAGTCATAATCTATAATCTGTTAAGCTATAATCTATAAGCTGTTTTAACAGCTACACCAAACGGGGCCAATGAGTTCTAAAATTAATTCTATTGAGCTGACAGTGATTAAGAAAAAAAAAAATCAAAATACCATATCAATAAGTAAGGCCACTTATTAGAGTTCTTAATTTAGAACTCTCAAACATTTTTTAAATAATCAATAATGATAGAAAATTATAATTTTAAAATTCTAAAGAAAACTCTAATAATGTAACAAGAAAAAAAAAAACAAAAATATAAATATATATATTACATTATATATAAACCCACTCATTATCCCCATCACTAAGGTTAGGTTTGGCATAATTTATATAATCCATCTTTTTATCTTTTTATCTTTTTTTCATCACATTACCTCTCTACTTTTCTATACATCTTTTCGTAAAAAGACAAAAAATACACTTTTTTAGGACACCCCAAACCAACCCTAAAATTCTCTTTACAATTTCAAAATTAAACCTCTAAATCCCTATTCATACTTAGTCAGGCCTTTGATTTGACAAAAAGTTGTTTCATTTACATTTGGGGTCCCCACATCCCACGTGCTCACCTGTCGTCCGTGTCGGCCCATTCCACACCATTTTACCACGTGGCTTCATCCTGGCCGTGGGAGCCGTCTAGTCTGCGTCGATGTGGGCCACACACGGGCCTTTGCCTTGTCGTTAGCCTCATTTGAGGATGAGGGGTCACTGCAGTGGTGCCCTGCTGTGCCGTTCAAAACGGCAAAACGGCACCTTTTTTTTTTTTTTTTTTTAGAATTACATCAACTTCTTATTTCATTACTCAA
The DNA here is from genome assembly GCF_004153795.1 of Camellia sinensis. Taxonomy (NCBI): domain Eukaryota; kingdom Viridiplantae; phylum Streptophyta; class Magnoliopsida; order Ericales; family Theaceae; genus Camellia; species Camellia sinensis. Next base: position 220,408 of record NW_021025563.1, on the reverse strand, counting down.
AAAAAAAAACCTAAATCCTAAATCCTAAAATAAAAAAAATAAATTTTATCCCTAAATCTTAAAATAAAAAAATAAATTTTAAGAATTAAACATTAAACCCTAAAATTAAAAAAAAAAATTATCCCTAAACCATAAAATAAAAAAAATAAATTTTAAAAATTAAACCCTAAATCTTAAAAAAAAATTAAGAATTAAAATAAAAAAGTGACCAAATATATGGATAAAGTGTAATTTATCATGTCAAAAAACATAGTGAGAACATGAAAAAAAAAAGAGATGAAACTCTACCCTTTTTTTTCTTTTTCTTCTTCTTCTTCTTTTTTTTTTTGAGTAATGAAATAAGAAGTTAATGTAATTCTAAAAAAAAGAAAAAAAAAAAAAATTTTGAAAATTGCTTTTAGGAGGCTTTGTTTAGTTTTTAAAATTCGTGTTTTGTCAATTTGTGCTTGCGCTTGGTAACTTGATTTGAATTATCTCCGTGGGCTTCAGTCTCCAAGGCCTTCTCGAGAAGGATATAATCTCGCTCTATTCTACAATTGTTTGCCCCTTTTGTAGATTCGGTTTTCTCCTCTCGTATGAGACATGTTAGGTTGCTGTTTCCTCGGTTAAAAACATTAGGTGCGCCTGGTGTTCACACCACCCTTCCTCCTTTCGTCTAAGACAAGTTACGTTGTTGTTTCCTCAATTAAAAACATCAGGTGCGCCTGGTGTTCATACCAGCTTTCCTCCTTTCATGTGAGACACATTAGGTTGTTGTTTCCTTGGTTAAAAACATCAGGTGTGCCTGATGTTCACACCACCATTCCTCCTTTCGTGTGAGACACGTTAGGTTGTTGTTTCCTCAGTTAAAAACATCAGGTGCACCTGGTGTTCACACCACCTTTCCTCTTTTCATGTGAGACACATTAGGTTGTTGTTTCCTCGGTTAAAAACATCAGGTGCGCCTGGTGTTCACACCAACTTTCCTCCTTTCGTGTGAGACACGTTAGGTTGCTGTTTCCTCAGTTAAAAAATCAAGTGCGCCTGGTGTTCACACCAGCTTTCCTCCTTCATGTGAGACATGTTAGGTTATTGTTTCCTCGATTAAAAGCATCAGGTGCACCTGGTGTTCACACCACCTTTCCTCTTTTCGTGTAAGACATGTTAGCTTTTTGTTTCCTTGGTTAAAACCATTAGGTGCACTTGGTGTTCACACCATATTTCCCTCTTTTCATGTGAGACGCATTAGGTTGTTGATTCGTCCTCAATTAAAAACATCAGGTGTGCCTAGTGTTCACACCATCCTTCACCCTCTCTGCATGAAACGTAGTTTGGCATAGAGCTTTTCACCCTTCCTACGTGAGACATAGTTAGGCTTGCATTTTCTTACATTCTTTCTACGTGAGACGTTGTACTTTCTATGTCCTTTTCATGTAAGATGTGTTTATTTACTCACTTCTTTCCATGTGAGACACGGCTTGATTTGTTTTGCTTTAATTTATGCTTTCGTTCAAACGTTGCATTCCTGTTATGGTTTGAGGCGTTGTTTTATCGCTTGTTACTTTCATTCAAGTATTTCATTGCATTGTTTCATTGCATGATCATAAGTTATTTTATGCATATCATTTTGTACCTAGCCCTCGAACTACGCTGGTTTGATTTCTTGCAAAGAGATATGTAGGCAACTTTCGAGTTCAACCATTGCATTTACATCTTGATTTTATTACCCAAGTCTTACAGCCTTATCAAATGGGTCGTCTTTGGGCTTTGACAGTCACTCACGTCATTTCATGACTTTGAGTTCCGTCAGAGAGGGGCAAATATAGACACCCTATTTTTGACTGCCCGTAAGACTTGGGTGCTTTGTTCTGGACACTCGATGATGAAAGATACATTGTGTAAATGGTGTGAACAATTCAAATTCTTAACGAAGGAACAATCCCAAAACCTTCATATTTACCTTATTCTTACCTCAGAGGTCCCTTATTGAACATTGTGCCACCCTACATTAAGCCTGAAACAGAGGAACAAGGGAGCACATTGGGGCCCGGCCGTGCCTCATTGGGGGCCAGCCGCGGCCATTTGGGGTCGGCCATGCTTTGTTGGCGAGAAACACTATTCTGGGCAAGAGCCCACCAGCTGGATATTTTTGAAGATATTTTCGACCTATTTTGGTCAAATTTTATAAATACTAGGTCATATCTCTGTTTTGAAGGTTGAAAATTTTCCAAAGAGTTATACACTCACTTGAGAGCTCCTTCTTGCCAAGCCATCTTTGAGCAAGCCTATCACCCTTGAACTATATCCATACACCATACACACCCTTAAACCTTAACCTTGAAGCATTGGTTGAGCCTTGAGGATCATAATTGAACCTTGAGAGTGTGCTAGGATTGAGTTTGATTTGCAAACAAAGCTTGTTCTCTTCAAGAGGTATAAGCTTGTCACCTTTGTTTTGCTTTCATTTCAATCTATCTTTGTCTATTTCTTGTGTTCTTGTGCTGTTTTGGATCCATTTTAAGTGTTGAAACGTGGGTTTGAATAGCTACCGAAGGTAGAAAGGATTAACACCCTTCCTTGCACCTTACTTCATAGCTCACACCCTTGTTTTTACACTCTTTTCTTTGACTTTTAAACTATTTTTTTCAGAGTTTAAAAAGAGCTAAAAAACATGGTTTGAAGTCTCAAAAGTGGAGGGGTTAGCCACTTCTTCTTGTTTTGTTTACTAGTTTAGTGTCTTCTTACTTTTACTTATCTTTTTGTTCTCCTTAAGACACTTTTACTACCTTTTTTTTTTGTTCTTTAGGGGCTGTTTAGGCTTGTTTTATTTCATTTAATTAGTTTATACTTTCAATTCTTTGCTCGTTGTATTGTACGTCCTCATGGCTTCGGTTGTTTAGGCTTTAAACGTCAAGTCATTCGAGTTGATAGCCTTCTTTATCTTATGATTAAATAATCAATCTTACATAATCATTTCTGCATTGTCCCTCCTTTCTTCTTTTCTTTTGTTTGAGAGCCATTTCAAACGATTGATTGTTATTCAAGGCATGACAAAGAGATCTAGGTTCAATGACTTAATTTCTACGGAGGTTCATTGCCAAGGCGTAATCTCTCTTTCATGCTATGGATCACTTCTCATTTGACATCAATGTTTTCCATTTTGTTTGAATTGAAAGAGTTGCCAATGGCCAAGAATTGAGAATATGGAGGGCACATCTCTCCCTTGAACTTGACATTAATAATGACTGGTGATGCATGCAACTTAATTTGTTCATTCTTTGCATTTATAGCAAGTTTACTTGCCCTTATTTTTTGTTGGGCCTAAACAAGGGTACTTGTGTAGCTTGAAAATCTTTGAAAGGCGCATGTAAGCATCGGTTGTTATAAGAGATGGCCCATTGTATGTTAGTTGACCTTCTCTTCTTTTTCTATTGCCCTCAGAAGTTATGATTCTCATATTTATACCACTAGCTTTGCTATTGAGGCTCGTCTTTCCCAAATTTCTTACACATTTGTATTTCCGAAATAATTATTTTGGATATTTGGGCTTGTGCAATGTCTTCAGTTTAGATTCTTTAGCCACGTAATGCCCTACATGTTTTGGTTGAGATTTCTCTAGTTTATTACCAGTCTTCTTATGCTTTTAGAACTCAGTTAGAGTGGTTACTGTTGGACTGGTAGAACTGTAGTGGTTTCATGAAATATTTGGTTTTTGATGAGTAAAACTTACTCTTTACGCCTATAAGAGAGATAAAGCGTCATTTTTATTAGAGGTGCAATATTTCTTTGAATTTCTTGTATTAGGTTTTTTAGTTGTTTTGTTCATTTTATTTTGTTTCTAAAAATGAATTGAAGAATGTTTACTGTATATGCAGGTTATACAGTACATTCAGTTTCTACAAGAGAAGTTAACCCTATTTGATGGAACTTAAGACTTGGTTTAGTTTTGGTTTTGGTTTTGATTAGAATTAATTAAAAACGTGAAATTTCTAACTGTTCACTTATACAATAATCAAATTATCTAAATTATTAATTGAAATAAAATTTTAGCATTATTAATAAAATGATTTATTTGTTATGAAATTAAAAATTTTAGAGGGCATAATATAATTTTTAAAACTATATAAGATAATTTGTAATTTAAATAAATCTCAAGATATGTATTTGTGACTTACCCAATTTATTTTATTTATTTTTTTCAATCGAAAAGAAATAGAAAAATAAAAATCACACAAACTCGAATCAAACTTGCTAAAGTGATCCCTTATTATTATTTTTCGGACAAATAATTTAATCCTTAGTGTTTTTATTTATGGGTCGGTTATTCTTTTTATTTAGAAATAATCATATAATTTTTTTATAGTTTGTGAATTGAAATGTAACTATAAACATTCTGTTAAACCTAACAAAAATGAAATACGTGTTGAATATAAAGTAATTTATATGTTAATTCTTAAATTTTAAAAATGTAAATTGCACATTAAATAAAATACAAGGGAGCTACATGGAATTTTGAGAAGAAAAAATAGACTATATCTTGACAATTTTAGGGGAGAAAAAAAAAAAAAAGAAAGAAAATTAGAAGGAAAAAAGAAAATGAAAAAAAAGAAGAAAATTCAACAACTGATGGGACCAGCAGTGAGGAGTGCAGGTTATGGAGCGTCACTGAGCTTGCGCATAATAGCATGGGCCACTAAGTAATTAATGTTAGTTTAGGAAGTTGTTTGCCAACTAGTGTATTATTTAATTCTGTTTCCCAGACCCCCCCTCTCGGAGAAGAAAAAAGTTAGGGCATTTGTCGCCGGAGCTCCCATCGCCGGTCTCTCCCCTCCGACAACCACCAATCACCACCGTCGTCGTCGTCTCTCTCTTCATACAAGTTACCCTCTCAATCTCTCTCTCTCTCTCTCTCTCTCTCTATGTATATATATAA
>NW_021025563.1:204363-214854 GCF_004153795.1 Camellia sinensis | reverse complement strand
ATAGGCCAAATTTTAAATTTTTTTTTTTTTTTTTTTTTGATCGGCAAAGAAAAGCTTTATTGATGTAAGAAACAAGTACACAGTACAAAATAGAAAACATCAATAAAGGAAAGGAGGGTGCAGAAGCATCACAATGAGCTAAATCGTCCCAACTAGGTTGGCACCAAAAAGTCCATCCTATCATTTGCTAGCACCCCCAGAGTTGGTGAGAAACCAACGAGAAAACAAACCAAACACCAACAATAAAGACCAGCAGACTACTACCTAACAGCTAAGAAATTTCAAAAGCAACCACCAATGCAAGCTTGGAACTAGAGTAACTTGTAGAACATATCTTAAAGACCATATCTTAAATTTGGTAGCTAAATTTGGTAAGCATGTACTATTATTGTTTTTAAAAATGTCAGCAATAGAATAAGTATTTTTATGTTTAAACATTTTTTTGGGTATAGTTTTAATTATGTTTAGATGATTATGGAGAAGAGAAGCTATTTTTTTTTATCAGTAAAGAAAAATTTCATTAACGGCATGAAATTAAGAGTACAGGAAGATGAAGTGCACCGAGAGAGATTCGGAAAGTACAAACTACCCCTACTACTGCTACTCGCACCCAAACAACCAACCCCTCCGCCTCTCACATTTTTTAAAAGATAAAAAAACAAAGGATAATAAGTACTTAACCTTACACAAACCTTGAACCCCTGCTACTGCTTCTGCACTATCTAGCGACAAACAAAATATAACAAAAAACATAACGCACTAACAACGCCACACAGTTGGCAAAAAACAAAAAAAACGACCCCAAAAGTAATTCGCACCCACTGAGCAAATTAACACCCACCTCCAGATTCAGAAACACAACACTTACGATACAAGTAACCAACACCCAACTCAACCTAATACACCCAAGGACCCTCACCCAACCGAAACACCCAAGTGACATAACTGCTACTCCGAACCAAACTCCTCACACCCACTGCAGAAGCTCTAATGTTAACAACCCGTACACCGAAAAAGGTTCCTCTTGAAACAGCCTAGCACATTGTTATTACATCTAAGCGGTTCCATCCTACAAGTATCTCTCTTTGTCCTTACGCTCCAGCTCAAGAATCTTATCAATCACACCCTCTTCTTGCCTACCGAAATTTAATTCCCAGCTCTTTTCCTAATTTGACAGTGGCCTGCGCTTCCTTGAGAAGATAGCTACGTGTGCTTGAATCACTCTCGGACAGCTCTGAGTCTGCAAGGGCCACTGCTGCTGGCCTGAAGATCACGGACTTGGAGGGAAGCCTACGGACAGCTGCAGATTGGCGACCATAAAGTCGAGCAAACCGAGAAAATCCTTCCATCTAAACCTTCTTTTTCCCAGCTTTCTTGGCAGGCCAATTTGGGTTGAGGAAGGGAGTAGGACAATGACCAGGGCCTTGATCATGTAGACTCATAGTACCTGACCCATGTGAACCAACAGTTAAGGAAGGCCCAGGTATTAGAGAATTAACACAAGCCCTGATACCTTGTTGTTCAACTGGTTTACGAGTAGGGCCTTGAACTATTCGTTCATATTCGTAGAGCCTAAGACAACCTCCAAGTTTATTCCAGGCCCAAACCCATCTACCGACCCGCTGCAATTTTTAAACACACCAGTTGCAGAAGCGTGCTCAACACATCTCAGTGAAGGGTCATCACTCTTTGGGCAGGGTGCACACTCCTCTATCATAGCTTCTTTCCCACCTACTGCAGTAGGTCTGCTGACCTCTACATCACATCGTGTCTCTTCAACAACTGTATCCACCGCCTCTCTACTGTTGCATTGAGAGAGCTCCTTCCTTTGAGCCGCTACAATGGAGGACGACATCACAGCATCATCCAAGACAAACTGTTTTGCCACTAAATCAATCTCATCCTTCCTCTTGCAGCCCCCATCTGTGGAGTCATCATCCTCAACTCTGTTGAGTTCCACTTTGGAGCTGCTATTGCAATCACCCAGCCCAATTTTTCTCACTCCATTACATTCCGCTGGATCGACGCAGTGGTCTTCACAGACAAAAATTGGGTGGAATTTACCCTTGCATTCCAGATGAATAGTTTTCTTAATTAGCTCCATGCATGTTGTAACCACTTTAATTCTGGAGTATGTAAATGACTTTGGTTGGCTAAGATCATCCTCCAGTTGAAGGACTGTTCCCCACAAAGCTCCAATGTTATTTAGATTGCTCCTATTCCAGAGATTCAGAGGAAGACCATGACATTTCAACGAAACACATCTCTCTTGGACTACATGGATTCCTGGCCTCCATTCCAAAACAAACTGACTCCAGTCTTTGAACCAGTCCTTAATCTTCTGGATGTTTGATTTGAGCTCCTCCTGGGATTTGAAAGTCAAGATTGCATCCCTGCCGCCCCCCTGTCTGACCACCACTTGATCTAACCCAATATCCTTCAAAGCAAATTTGATACTATTAATGGAGTAGTCCGAGTTGAGCCTGATAATTACGCTTTCATAAAGCCAACCGTGACCATTCTCATTGGCCTTGACGGTCATGCTAGCTTTTACATCCACCGTGGTCGAGTCCCCTTGTAGTACCTCTGCAAATGACTTGAGGCCAACAAATGAGATTGTATCTTTACCTCTAATTGGGTTAAAATCTTCTCTGTTGACCTGGGGCCTTCTCCTGCTAAGCACACTCCTGTCATGAGTTGCATACTTGACTACAAGCACCTTATCATCCACCAAAAGACCATTAGTTTTCTGGACTGCCATGTTTGATGCAACACGACAGTCGAATCTCACAAAACCGAATCTTGAATTCGTCGCTTTTCTTCTTTTGAAAGGGATGAAGACATCTTTTACTACACCAAACTTATTGAAAAGTTTGAACAATGACTTTGCATCCAAAGATCTTGGGATATTATCCACGAACACAGTAAACAAACCACTCCTTTCTACATAGCCCCGAGATCCACCTCCTTGCCTTTGATTCACAATCGGGATCCAACCACTATTTCTTCCTTGCTCCATAAGGACTACATCACTAAACTTTTTAAAGCTTCGAACCTAGTATCTACCATCTATCCAAAGATTTGTTACTCAATGATTGATACTATATATTCAAAGGAAAAGGACTATTTTCTTTGTCTACCTTACTCTTTGTTTTTACTTATATCAATAACTCAATCAAAATGCCATTATATCCAAGAACATATTGTCTATTATGCTTAATCCTTTAGTTTGATTTGTATTTGTATAAGTATTCCTTTTATTGGAGTAGTTTTTTCTTCACAAAATTTCCCAAGGACAAGTCAACCCAATTAAACCCTATTACTTGTTGTGCAAGTTTGGTTTGGCTTTCCAAAAGCAACAATTTAAATTAACCTAATTAAAACCCACTCAAACATGCCCATTTGTCATCCTACCCATCAAAGATTTTATGGACTTATATTGAACCTTAAAAGAAAAGTTGAAAGTTAAATTGGATAAAGTTTCTCTCCATCTATCATAGATGTTCATAAATCCTGACCTTTTGCTCCACACCCAACCCTCAAACATAGGCAAAATATGTTTATTTGTTCAAATCATAAATATTTGAAGAAGGGATAGCAAAAGCAACCAACAATAACAATGAAGTTCCTTTCATTTCATAAGAACCTCAAAGTTTTGTGAGCTTAATCTTTGCAATCTGAATCTTGGATTCTTAATAATGATTTTGCTTTACTAAAAAAATTCATCCTCTCGAAGAAGTATGTGATGAAATGTGATTTTTTAGCCCAAAATAAATAAATAATAATAAATAAAAAAAAGAAAAAAAAAAGGACTATCAAAATTAATAAGTCTCAATGGTGTGGAAGTATAGAGCAACTAAGCACGCTGTGAAGGCCCCAAATTATTCAAATTAAAACATTACTCAAAAACGTGTCTGCTTCGAAATCTTATCACACTACAACAAATTTTACTTTTGGCGACTGAAATATTAGTCGCCAAAAGCCTATTTTTTAGTCACCAATCACTTTTGCCAACTAATATATTTAGTTACTCGTTTGGTTGCCAATAGATCGTTGGGGAAACAATCGGCGACTAAAATTGTTTTGATAGCCAAAAATAACCTATTGGCAACTAAAACTTTAGTCGCCATATTTTTTTAAAAATAATTAAATATATGTATTTTTACTTTTAGCGACTAAATTATTTAGTAGCCAATTGAGCATGTATGTTTGGCGACTAAATTTTTGGTAGCCAATAATTTCACTTTTTGAGAATTGGCTACTAAACATTTAGTAGTCAAAAGTTTCCTTTTTACAATTGGCGACTAAAATTTTAGTCGCCAAAAGCCAACCTGTGATATTTGTTTAGTCGCCAAAAAGTCTCATTTAGTTTTTATAATTTGTTCTGTAATATTTTTTGCGCTACCTAAAACCTGTACATATACAAAATTATTTACCCATTCATTCATTCATTCAATTCTCAACCATTCAATAAAAATATTTCTCCACAACCTGTAGCATTCAATTTCCAACCATATAAAGAATTTGACTATTAAAAGCCATTTGAATGCCTTATTTCAACAAAATGTAATAAGCAATGAAGAATAGAGACATAAACAATGTAATAACCCTCAATCCTCCTTAGCCCTTTGATCTCTTAGTTGCTCAAGCTCTTCAATCAACACCGTCAAATTTCTATGAGATGATCCACCTTCTTTAAGAGCTTTCAATGCCATCTCTCCCAGCACTTTAGCCTTCTCTATCATCATCACCACCGTCCATCACCCTCCTCACGGCGGCCTCTATATTCTCTCTCCTCATCACATTCTTTCCAACATCAATCCACAAGTTTCAATCCCTCTTCTTAATTATTGAATTGGAATTGTTAAAAGAAAGATTATAAACATTGTGGAATGAATTTATGAGACTATGATTCATAAAAAAAATTAACAAAATCCAACATTGCCGTTTAAATGAAGTGATAAAATCCTCCTGAACCTGGCTCTAAACCAAGTGATAAAATCCAACATTGCCGTTTAAATCTTTTACACTAGAAATATATAAATCTTGAATCGTATTATTATAGACAAATTGTAAAGTGATTTAACAAAATGTATAATTTAAGTCATTTTTTTTTGTCATAAATTTAATTATATAAGATTCGACTCTCTCATCATTATTATTATAGAGAAATTGAGAGTGTCTAATATTTTGGAACTAATATTTTTATTTTACATATTGTCATGACTCGAACCCGCCCCCATGGGTTAAGGACATAACCAGCCAGTAATCCTGAGATTACCTACGGCCTCAAGCCAAACCAGATATAACTCATTAGAGTAAAGGGGTCAAACGGAAGCAAAATTTAAAACTTTGTCCATAGAGCTGTGCTTACATGGCACATCATAACAAACCATACATATACATATTAATAACTCACATCAGAAAATACAGTAACATAAAGTTCTGTACAGACAGGATCATTCAAGTCTAAGTCAGCCAATCAAAACTATATACAAACATATCCAAAGTCCCCGTCGACATGACAAAATAAAACAAGATAGCAAAAGAGCGAAGACGGGTCTCGTGCATGTGACGTAAGGGCTAACTCTTCAAAACCTTGGTTGTTCCACACAAACTTCACTAAGGCTGGGTTTGGGCCTCTCTTGGCTCACCTACAAACACATGAATGAGCGTGAGCGAAAGCCCAGTGAGTAATATCAAATAAAGAAGTTATACAAACGGTATATAGAACAACATGCTTCAAACGGCCTTGTGCCCAATTCGTATTTCTATTTAGCATATATATAAAATTTAGGTCAAGTGACTGCGGTTCCATACACATCATACGGCCTCGGGCCTAATTCGTTCGTATCATACTGGCCTTTGGCCCATTTATCTTTCATTCACGTCAGACCAGCCTTTGGCCCAACCATTCTTTCATTCAGATCAAACTAGCCTTTGGCCCATCCATTCTTTCGTTCATGTCAAACTGGCCTTCGGGCCATTCATTCTATCAATCATGTCAAACTGGCCTTTGGCCCATTCATTCTATCATTCAAATTAACAAACTCATAAGACTTACACAGGAGTAAGCAATTAGATAAATAGCATACTTCAGATATCTTTATGAAGATATTACTCACAGTGATCGGCGGGGTGATTTGCCCTGGAGCTTGACCTTACATATTACATAACACACATGGGTCACAAACGATTCAATCCGTTCCTTAATTCACATATTCCTCTTTAGGCTTCTTTCTTATCTTTTTAACTCATTTACAATGCTTAATGCCTGCCTAAGAGTACTTAGAAGTGAAAGAGGACGGAAAATGAAGCACAAAATGCATTTTCAAAATTTCAGAAACAGGGGTCCGCTGCTCGAGCGTGGACTTCCCCGCTTGAGCGGACCCATAAGGTCTGCGAAAGTACTGGTTACATCATTTTTACGCTCGAGTGTGAAGTCGGGCGCTCGAGTTGAAGGTCATCCTAGATAGCTCCCCGCTCAAGCGTGAACTTCCTCGCCCGAGCGAACATCATGTCTGCAAAATATACTGGGAGCTCGTATTTCCCGCTCGAGCGGCGCCTTTCCCGCGCGAGCAGACATCCCAAATTCTGGAAAATCCAGAATTGTTCTTGAGCTCAAATTCAACATTCAAATCAACATATCCTGCATATTATGGCTCAAACTTCACATATACATGTACTAACATGATCCAACACCAAATTTATTACATTATGAAACTCAATTTTACAAATTAATCACATGCATGTCCCAATTTACACCAAACTCATTTCCAACATAACAAATTCATGCATTCAAAAATCATATTCTTATGAATTGTACATGCATGTGAGATATAACCCTCATTCTCAACTTAGATGATGAAGAGATGGTCAAAAATATGAGCTTCAACTAAAATCTCACATGGATTATACATTTTGTGCTCAAATATGCAAATTCAAAGTAATTTCTCACATGCATGTGCATATTGACTTCCAATTCAACAAAATCAACTCAATTTCATCACTTATAGTACAATTCTTGTTCTTGATCATCAATCAACTTTAAATTCACAAAATCATAAGCTCAACTCATGAATTTATTCACCTAGGAGCTTTAACCTTCAGAATTTCTAGTTGAATCTTGAGTCCAACCTCCTAATTTCACAAACTTGAGCCAAACACACAATTCTCCTTCTTCTCCCTCTCTAGAGCCGACCCTCTCTCTTTCTAAGGCACCAAAATTTGATTATGAGCTCAAGTAAAGGAATTGAATGTAAAGTGCCCCTCTTTACATAAGTTCCACTAATCACAATTATTAATATTAAATAATTTGAGCACTACCCATTAATTAAATCTAATTAATCTGATTTGAATCAATTTTCAATTAAATTTCACCGTAGGCTCTAAAAATTACGCTAATCACAATGGCGTAGTCAATTTCGAGTTTGGTGGCCGATAAGGCCTTCAATTTAAATTCCAAAGCACAAAGTCAAACAGATTTTCCTACGGTGAACTGATAGAAATTCAAAACCACATATATTCATATAAATGGCACACCAAATCATGTTAGACACATAACCACATTCATAATAAAGACCAATTAGCATAATACGGAACAGGGTTATCACAGTCTTCCCCCCTTTAGAAAGTTTGGTCCTCCAAACTTATTTTACCTTCGTCGGGAAACAAATGTGGATAGCGTTGGCGCATTTCATCCTCTTTTTCCCACGTGGCATTCGTCCCATAGTGTTCTTTCAATTCCACTTTCACCATTGGGATGGACTTGCTTTTCAATTGTTTCACTTGCCAGTTAACGATTCGTTCCGGCCACTCAGTGTACTCCATATTTTCATCAAGAGCTACTCGGTGATAATCAATCACTTGGAACGAGTCTTGAAGATAACCCCTCAACATCGACACATGAAACAAATTATGAATTTGCTCGAATCCCGGCGGCAAAGCGACTCGATAAGCAACTGGGCCAAGCCTTTCCAGAATTTGAAATAGCCCAATGAAACGGGGCGACAACTTACCCTTCTTTCCAAATCTGACTTGGCCTTTCATCGGGGTCACACGGATAAACACATGGTCACCAACCTCATACTCAAGAGGTTTTCTTCAAACGTCTGCATAATTCTTTTGTCGGTCCTGAGCTGTTTTGAGCCTTTGCTGAATAGTTTTGATTTTCTCAAAAGTGTCTTGCACAATTTCAGGCCCAAGTAAAGCTCTATCCTCGACCTCTGTCCAAAAAATCGGTGATCTACACCTTTTACCATACAAAGCCTCGTATGGTGCCATAGCGATGCTAGAGTGGAAGCTGTTATTGTATGCAAATTCTGCAAGTGGCAAATAGTCTTTCCAACTCCCCTAAAAATCCAAGGCACACATCCTTAGCATATCTTCTAACGTCTGTATGGTCTGTTCTAATTGCCCATCTGTCTGCGGATGGAATACGCTACTAAATCTTAGTTCTGTCCCCATAGCTTCCTGCAAACTCTTCCACAATCTAGATACAAATTTCGGATCTCTATCCGACATAATAGATACCAGAACTCCGTCTAAACGGACAATCTCATCAACATATATGGTAGCCAGTCTATAAGCATTAAATGTAGTTCTAACTGGTAAAAAATGTACAGATTTAGTCAGTCTATCAACTACAACCCAAATAGAATCCATACCTCGACAAGTCCGAGGTAGACCAACAACAAAATCCATAGTCACATGCTCCTACTTCCATTCAGGAATATGGAGAGGTTAAAGTAGACCGCCTGGTTTCTGATGTTCAGCTTTAACTTGCTGACATTGAAGGCACTTGGACACATATTCTGCAATTTCTTTCTTCATTTTAGGCCACCAATAGCTTTGTTTCAAATCTCGATACATTTTATTGTTACCTGGATGCATAGCAAACACTGGCTTATGGGCTTCATCTCAAACCCTTTTCTTTAGTTCCGGAATATCGGAGATACGCATTCGGTTTCGAAATCTCAACACTTCGCCTTCAATGCTGAACTCTGCTTTTGGACTTGTCTCAAATTCATCAATTACTTTCTTGAGGAATTCATCCCCTTTCTGCTTCTATTTAATTTCATCAATGATTGCCGGTTTGGCTGAAATAGCGGCTATCAATCCGCCCTGTTCACACAATACCACTTCAATTTCAGACTTCTCAAACTCTTGCAAAATCTCTTTCTGTTCAGTAAGCAACGAAGCCATACTCCCCATTTATTTTCTGCTCAAGGCATCAATAACTATATTAGCTTTCCCGGGGTAATACTGAATCTCAAGATCATAGTCTTTTATCAGTTCGAGCCATCTCCTCTGACGCATGTTCAACTCTTTCTGCGTAAAGAAGTATTTCAGACTTTTGTGATCCTTGTAGACTTCACATTTCACCCCATACAAATAGTGCCGCCAGATTTTCAAAGCATAAACAACTGCGGCCAATTCTAAATCATGTGTTGGGTAGTTTTTCTCATGTGGCCTCAACTATCGAGAGGCGTAGGCAATTACCCTTCCGTTCTGCATTAGCACACAACCCAAACCTATATAAGATGCATCACTGAAAATTACAAAGTTTTCCGTACCTGTGGGCAATATCAATACTGGTGCAGTGGTTAGCCTTGTTTTTAGTTCATAAAAGGCTGATTCTCTTTCGTCATTCCATTCAAATGATTGCCCTTTGCGTGTCAGTTCGGTAAGAGATACAGCTCTCCTTGAAAAGTCTTTCACAAATATCCTGTAATAACTAGCTAAGCCCATGAAACTGCGGACTTCGGTCACATTTGTTAATGTGGGCCAATTCACAATTGCCTCTATTTTCTGTGGGTCCACTGAAATCCCTTCCTTGTTGATCACATGCCCTAAAAAGATAACTTCATCCAACCAAAATTCACATTTCTTTAGTTTGGCAAATAATTTCTTTTCTCTAAGTGTTTGCAAGACGGTTCTCAAGTGGTGCTCATGTTCAAGTCTATTCTTTGAATATATCAATATATTATCAATAAAAACCACAACAAAATCATAAGGTAAGTCTTAAAAATTTGGTTCATTAGGTCCAAATGTTGTAGGAGCATTAGTCACTCCAAATGGCATAACAAGAAATTCAAAATGACCATACCTCGTTCTAAACGCTATTTTCTCAACATCCTCTGCCTTTACTTTCAACTAGTGGTACCCGGACCTCAAATCAATTTTGGAAAACACCTGTGATCCCTGCAACTGGTCAAACAAGTCATCAATACGAGGTAAAGGGTATTTATTCTTTATTGTCACCTTGTTCAGTTCTCGATAGTCAATACACAAGCGCAAGGTTCCATCTTTCTTTTTCACAAATAACACCGGTGCACCCCAAGGTGAAGTACTAGGTCGGATAAACCCTTTGTTAAGTAGGTCTTGCAACTGTTCTTTTAGTTCTTTCATTTCAGCAGTAGCCATTCTGTAGGGAGTTTTGGAAATAGGCTGGGTGCCTGGCATAATCTCAATTGTAAACTCTATCTCCCT
>NW_021025563.1:167651-183615 GCF_004153795.1 Camellia sinensis | reverse complement strand
GACGACAAACCTGTCTAGAGGAATGGTGACGGCCAGGAGGAGGACGCATGTAAACCTTCTCAGTGAGATGACCATTAAGAAAAGCATTCTTAACATCCATCTGATAAAGAGGCCAATGACGAATAGCAACGACAAATATCAAAGTACGGACAGTAATCATTTTAGCAACAGAGGCAAAGGTCTCCTCATAATCAATACCATACTCCTGTGAAAAATCATTGGCAAGTCTTGACTTCGTAGATCCATTTGCAACCAATTAGATTCTTACCAGCAGGCAAGGGAACCAACTCCCAAGTACTAGCTTTCTACAAAGTATATAACTCATCCTCCATAGCTTGAATCCAATGAAGATCCTGATAGGCCTCCTTGTAAGACTGAGGTTTTGAAAAAGAGTTAATAGTAGACAAAAATGTACAGTATGAAGGATAAAAACATGTTTTAGCAAAACTAAGTTTGACTACCTATTTACAAATGCGAAGGGGATACCTACGGTTAGTAAGATCCGAGTCGTCAAAAGCAGAAGGATCATTAACAAGGGCAGAGACAACTGGTGGAGGGAAAGCCTTGTGACGATAATAGACTAACACCGGAGAAGGAGAAAGAGAATGAGGGGAGCATGAGTAGGAGCAGGAGTAGGAGCAGGCGGGGAAGGATGAGAGGAGGGAACAGACTCATGGGGGTCAGTGGAGATGGACTCATGAGAAGGGGTGGTACAAGGAAAAGAGGGAATAAGCTCATAGGGAATAGCAAAGATATACTCATCAGAAGGGACCTCAGAAGGAAATGAATCAATATGAACTAAATCCTCTTTGGAAACTAGGGTTGTGATAGAAGGAAGCTGAAGGTAAGGTAGACGTTCGAGAAAGGCAACATGGCGGAAGATATAAAGGCGACAAGAAATAGGGTCATAACAGCGATAACTTTTCTGAGTGAGATGGTAACCCTGGATGCCTGTGGTGGGACATCTGGATTGCTTGAGTTGGAAAAACTCGTTGAAATCCGTGTTTTAGCCTACTTACGAGTAGCAAATCCCGAAACATTTTCAAAACAAACGGACATGCAATGCTTATTTCCAAATTAGGCGATCTAGTCTATACTTGTATGCTGTGCGCATAACATAGTAATTCTAGGCTAATAACCGGAATAAGAACACATAACGTTTTCAAAATTGGATATCACGGTTAGTAGAGGCCGGTCTTCGGACCGGGCGAAAGGGGGTGCTCATAGCTGACCTTCCCCGATCGTACCCAAGCTCCCGAGCCGAGACAACTCCGGTGATGACGGACATGTGGCCTTCGGCGTCGAGTCAGGATTTCCTAAATTCTCCCATTTTAAAAATATTTAGGTGGCGACTCTGTATCCAGCAAAGCAGTCCATGTTTGGCACTCCTTTTCAAAAAATCTGTTTCTCAAAACGATTTGCCAGATTTGGACTCTTCGGTTCAGATTTAGAACTGTAACACAAATCGCGAGTCCGAACTGTAGTAGCGAGGTCCCCCTTCGCGGGCGTTGTTACAGTTTCTGGCGACTCTGCTGGGGAATTTAGAGAGCTTGACTCGAACTCGTGATATCCTGTTTTGATTTCACTTATGTGTTTCTTTGCATTGCATGTGCATTGGTGCGCCTAGGAACACCGTGTTTGCCATCTGCCATTCCTGAACGGTTTGCCGGAGGCTTGTCTTGTCAAGGCATGACCATAAGGCTGACCGGCTATGGGCTCTGACAGTATGGGAACACAAACCCCGATTTTACCGGGGCACCCTTTTCGACCATTCGACCTAGTGCATATCGGATCCATAGTGACCATTCCAAATTAGGACAGGCTGCTTACCCGATGTCAGGTTGTTTGAAAATTGCTGCGTGTATAGTGAAACCCTAGCTCCTGACAAGATAGGACAGGGAAACCCTATCCCAACATAGGGGTGTTTTGGTTCTCTTTACCTGCTATGTGCGTTTAGAGTATGTCTCTACAGGGATGTGCATACCAGTTTGCAAGTCTGGGGCATTAGGCCCAAGGGCATTGATATCAGAATTCGAGAATCAGTTATCCGTGGGTATCAGATTCAGTATTTTGGGAACAGTAATTCTGGAGAGCAGTAATCAGTGGTAGAGTACAGTCGTTTGGCTACACCCGTGTTTGATCAGTTTGGGCTGAAATGCTGCCTGTTTTTCCTTTCAGCTCGGAGAGTCAGAGAGTTGATACAGAATAGCCAATGTTCCCCCTTGCTGAGGTAGGATTTATGGCAGCACAAAATTCAGAGGAAATTGTGGTTATGACGGCAGCATTGGAGCAGGGGACCGCTCCGCAGAGTGAGGCCAGCATCAATATGTCACATCCACCCAGGTCGCCCGTTGTGCACCCGGTCTGGGCTCCCCAGTTATACCAGGCTCGCGAGCCCACCACCTTCGAATTGATGGGGATGATAGGTGACCTCCAGAGGTCCGTGGCCGATCTGGCCTATGGAATGTCGGCTTCACCGCCAGCGGCACCGTATGCCGGGAATTTTATACCACAGGAGCCCCCGCTTCTGGGGCGGATTGTGATAGAGCTCAGCCAGCCAGAGGTGGGTTTCGGCTACAGCCATAACATGCCAGCACCAATCCAGACCCTTGATCAGGCTGAGGCCAGAGGAAAAGGTAAAGCAAAGGTAGATGCCGATCCTATTGAACAACTGCTGTGGGCAGTCGAGGCTTTGAAAGCCGGCGGGATGAACAAGCAACAGATAACTGCAGTTGTGGCAAAAACTGTGGAGGATGCTTTCCCCACTCTACCTGAGAGTAGTTCAAGTTAGTCAGAAAATCGGGATAGGCCCCGTCATGCCAGAACAGTTCCTTCTATTCCCGCCCCTACACCCGGGAAAGATCAAAAAGCTAAGGTGGCGCCTGCCGATCCTTTCGCCTGTGCGGCTAGTAAAGGTGCTCAGACTCCAAAGTACCTGCCCCGAGGGCGCAGGGCCTTTCATGCTCTCTACATGCCTCTGTCCAAGGCACTTTAGATCCTTGCCGAGAAGGGGCACCTTAAACCCTTGGAGCCTCAGCCACTCCCGAAGAATCTCCCTGCCACGCATGATGCTGCTCAGTACTGCGCATACCACCAGCAGACAGGCCATCCTACCGACAATTGCTTCTGCCTCCGTCATGAGGTGCAATATTTGATTGATAACAAGGTTATCCTCCCACCCACCCCGGCCAAGTCCGTTACCACCCAGTTGTTGGATTTTGAGGGCTCAGATACTGCAAGTATGTAGTCAGAGAGTGAACCACCTGCGGGCGGCATTCGGTATGTTTTGGATATGGCGTCTGGCACGCATTTTTGAGCATCGGTGAAACCGAGTTTTGTAAATCCCGGCTTGGGTGTCGAGTCAGTCTTTTGTTTTGGGTCTGTCTTGTTGTATCGAGTCAGTCCCCTTTGTATAGAATACCAGGTGATTCTGGGGTTGTTGTCCCGAACACCGTTTTGTTTTGTAATTACCTGTTTTTGTTTTTAGTCTGTTTCTCCCGAGGGGCCAGTTACACCAACAAATCTGAATGAAACAGCTGTTGCTATCTCACTTTCGTGCTTACTTTCAATACAAGTGCCAGAGGACTTGAATGGGCTGACAGTACATCTCGCCTGCTCTCCTGTGCGCCAAACTCATTGCATTAACCTAAGTTTTTCAAAAATCACTTTTTAACACTGCGGTGATAAAAACGAAGAGGAAGGAATTCAACGTGAGTACTGGGAAGGATCCTGGCTTGATCCAGATTGGTTCCACACTATCTTTGGCACGAGCGATTCGTCGCTTTCTTTAAATCTTTAAAAAACAAATGTTTTACACGGCCCTGTGAAGACTTGTGTGGAACAGCTCTTAAGATCATGCAGTCCAGGATCGCTCTCAGCCTCAAGACTCGACCCGTCCTTTTCAAGCCTTGAACCCGTTCGGAAAGTTCAACGGACAAACGCCATGAAAGGTCTGTATGGCCAGCTCTGAAATAGCCCTCGAGCAGGAGGCACCAAAGTCGAATCAGAAATAGTAGATCTCGCCAGAAGAAGCTCGTGAAGCAACCAGGATGGATTCTTCTGCAAATCATTGCAACAGCCGTTCTCCTAGACACAGAGAGGCTTCAATTTCAAAAAACCATTTGACATGGACTTGCTACACTTTTACCCTTTGAGAGGCTCGCTAGGCCGAAAACCCGGAAGGGCGGCCCAGGCAAAAGTTAGAGCAAAACAAAAAAAATAAAAGAAAAGCAAAAAAAAGAAAAAAAAATAAAAGAAAAGAAAAGAAAAAGAAATAGACAAAAAGAAAAAGAGCTCGCAAGGTCGAAAACCCGCATCGGGCACCTTGGCAAAAGTTAAAGCCTGAAAAGTGAAGGTTAAAATACCCGAGTTTACCTTAACCGGAACTACGTAAGGCTTGATTCCCATGTTTGGGATACGTAGGCAACTTCATCTTGAAGTCCAGCCCCCAACGCTTTCATAGCGTCTCGGTCCATGCAATGGTTTCGACTTCATCCCAAAGTCTAGTCGCCAACGCCTTCCAAGGTGATTGTGTCCATATATCTGTTATAACCGTCTTCGTCATCTCTGTGTCCAAGAGTTTGACCACCACCAGTGAAGACTGTTTGCGGACTGCTGCGGCACCATCCAAACAAGGGGCAACTTTCCGTTGCGACCGCTCGAGCGGAGCCGCCATTCAAACCAGGGGCAACTTTCCGTTGCCATGCGGCGTTCTTCAAACTAGGGGCAATTTTCTATTGCCTCCGATCCAAGGTTGCGCATCTCAAAGAGTAAGTTCCATGCTCGTTGAGCATCAGCTGTTTGCAAAAATAGTTTTTGAAAATTTTTACTGAGGTTGACTATTGTCTCGAAAACTATTCTATTTTCCAAAACTGGACCATTTTCTTGGACCCCAAAAGGAAAATTTTCAGCGCTTGTGGCCTGACGTGCATGATTTTCAAATCAAAAGTCGAACAAGTACGTTAATCCGACTCTCATTTTGATCAAAACTTGTTTTAGTAGAAAACCAAAAAATGGTTAAAATGATGAACTAGGGACGCAGTTGAGTCAGGTGTTCTGTCTTTCCCCCGTCGTCGACGTACTTGCCAGGAGGGCACTCCACCCACCAGAAGAAATAGCTGTGAGCTAACGGCACCGGGCGTGGACCCGCAACTTCCTATTCATTCATTAATCACCTCGGGGAGGGACGAAAAATGAGAGAATAAAGAATAGAGAGGTGTAAGTTGAGAGAAAAGCGAGCCGGAGGGTTTTGAGAGAAAAACAGAGCTTGAGGGCCGAGTGATGTGAGAATCACAGATCAGAAAGGGTGGGAAACAATACCCAGAGAAACTGGCTCCTCGTGATCTGAGGTCCCCCGTCGTCGTTTAACGCGTCTGTATGTCGTGTCTTTTGTTTTATTTACCTCAACCTCTGTTTTAGGTTTCCTCCGAGCGTGTCTCGTTGTGATTAGGTCGTGTACCCTTTTTGCTTGAGTCCTCCCCGCTGTGTTCAGCTGTAGGCTCGATACCCCGGTTTGAAAAACCCTTATTTAATTTCGAAAATCGTTTATGCTCAGAATGCTGTGCCATTCTCTATATTCGATTGTGTTTCAACTCCAGCTGGTTTCACCTCCGAAGGCCGTCTTGTCAGATTGGGCTGTTTTGTTTGGGATTTGCCGTGTGCAGAATGAACCAAATGCTGTGTTATGGGCTGTATGAAGATTAATCCCCAACAGAGTAAGGGCTGTGTGTCCAGAATCAGGCAGTGGGTTGCTTGGGTTATTTTGCCGTTGGCTGTTTAGCTATCTGATTATTACAGTGCAAGTGTTCAATTTTCAGACAACCAATCAATTCCATTTACATTGAGGTGTAACATGATGAGATGCGATGCAATACATGAGATATGTAAATGTAACACTTTTTAAGATAAAAAGTCCGTTTCATTTCATAATATTTTAAGTACAAAGTTTTGAGGAAAACAAAAATCTGCCTGCGGCAGTACAAGGTAATCTATCTACCAGCGGAGAAAGAAAAAGAAAGAGAAAACAAAGGAAAACTACAAGAAAGAAGAAAAATGACAAAATCTGCATCCATATCGAGCACTCCGGGAGGGGGGCCATCAGTCTGTCCTAGTCCTCTTCCTGGACGAGGGTCCAGGAGCATCATCAGCATCGCCGTCAGAGTCCGAGCTAGTGCCGCCTCCGGTCTCCTCCTCTGATGACTTTGACTCCGCCTCTGCCTCCGCCTCTGACTCCTCGTCGTCATCATCATCCGGGACTGGAGCTCGCGAGTTGCTCCCGGCATGAGTGCGCCCCGCTTTGGAGCGGGGGAATACTCGGCCCTCCTCATCTCTCCCTCGAGCCGGGACAGAAGGTCCAGCTGGAGCGCCGCCTGCCATGGGGATCTGGAAAGGAGGCTGAAAAGGTACATAAGAGGGAAATGCATCAGTATACTGTGGACAGTTTAATAGTGCAGAATGCAGTGTCTGAGTACAGTGTGTGTATGCCGTGAGCAGTTTAATAGTGCAGAATGCTGTGTATGAGTACAGTGTGTATGCCGTGAACAGTTTAATAGTGCAGAATGCAGTGTCTGAGTACAGTGTGTGAATGCCGTGAGCAGTTTATCAGTGTAGAGTACAGTGCAGAATGCAGTGTATGCAGTGTATCAGATACTGTGAGATCAGTGTAGCAGGTGTCGTGCCGTGCATCAGATTATGTGAAGCAGTGTATGAATGGTTTAAGGCCAGTTTCAGAAGAACATACCGGGATGCTATAGAGGGCTAAGAGGTCAAATGTCCGCTGAATCATCCCCATCATCGAGGCATTCATCGCCAACGACTGACGGGTGTACTCAGAAGAAGCCTGCAAAAGTGTCAAATGCATTAATATTCTGTGGAATATCAAATAACCTGAATTGAAATGACTGTACAAAATGCAGTAGTACATACCGGAGGTAAGTCGGGGACATCAATGAACTCATGATCAGCTGGTGGAGGGGCGAAGGGGATCTGGTAGGTCGACCCACTCTGCCCCCGGAAAGTCAGCAAAGGAGGCAAAACAGGCCAGCCACCTCCCCGTCCTCCCTGCACTCCGCCCTTGCCACGGACCCGGATCCTCCTCGCAGCTCCCGCTCCAGCCCCGGCCGCTGGCGCCACCGGCCTGGATCCCTCTGCTCGACGGCCGCTCAGAGGTCGCATCAGGAATGTCTGCACATACTCCTGGTAGTCGCCGACGCCTCTGAAGCCGGCCTCCTCCTAGCCGACGGTGTAGTCGTCCATCTGCTCGATGGTGAGCCTTTCGGTCTCCCTCATGTCTGCCGAAGGGTGAGCTGGGACTATCTGCTCAGGTAACCCTAGGGTCTGGCGTAGAAAACGCTCCCCCAGGTACCAAGCCCGACAGACCGGGCCCTCCAGCAAGATCCGGAAACGCGAGGTCTCCTCCGCACCGGCAAACGTCCATCTGCTCGATGGTGAGCCTCTCGGTCTCCCTCATGTCTGCCGGAGGGTGAGCCGGGACTATCTGCTCAGGTAACCCTAGGGTCTGGCGTAGAAAACACTCCCCCAGGTACCAAGCCCGACAGACCGGGCCCTCCAGCAAGATCCGGAAACGCGAGGTCTCCTCCGCACTGGCAAACCGATCCTGCGTCACCGCCGGCAATGGAGCCCACGGCCGCCAAGTGATCTGAAAAATGACAGACAGTTTGTTATCTACTGTTTTGAAATATCTAGTGGAAAAGCGAAGCTTAAATGAACTGCAAGTAAAACATACCTCAGCAGGGGTAATGGTGTCGAAGTATCGGCGGAAAAAGCCGAATGTCTCTCGTGGTCGCCGGGTGCACCTCCCGTCAAAGCGGCGCGAGAAGGGGACGACCAGAGGAGTCTCTGTAACAGGCACAGGAGCCAGCCTAGGGAAGTAGGCGTAAACCCACAGCTGCAAGGCAAATACTAATGCATTTATCAGACAAAGCAGAATGCAGAATAAAGCAGAAATGGCAGAGCCGTGTGTTGTGCAGTGTATTGTGTACAGTGTATAGTGTGAGCAGTGTACAGTCAGTGTAAAGCAGAATGTATGTGTGTGCCGTGTGTACGGCATGCAGTAAATATGAAGCAGACTACAGTGTGTGCAGTGTGTACAGAGTACAGAAAATATAAGGCAGAAATGAAAAGCGGAGAAGAAATGTACCTCCCAAGCCCGCCAATACCCTCTAAGTAGCTGGCCGCTGCCGCGGGAAGCAGAACTCATATATCCATAGAGGGTGGCCAGAGCGGCACCACCCCAGTCATAGTGCAGGATATCCCGGACGTCCACCAGTGCGCTGAGAAGGCAGAGAGGCACGGTGTTCTCCCGGTCGGCGAAGATAGTAGTCCCGAACAGGAACATGAGGAAGCTGCGAGCATACCTCTCCACGTCCTCCTGGGTCATCTGCACCTCCTCCTCCAATACGGGCTGGACTCGGAATTGGACCTCGAACCAGGAGTATCTGACGAAACCTGGGCGAGCTAGGGGTGGGGCCTCCCCTAGCAGATGGACCTGAGCGGCGGTCCACTCATCCAGGTCAATGTCGAAAGGGATCGGATCACCCCCTACCCCGATGCCGGTGAGCATCGAGAAATCATAAGGGGTCATCGTCATGTCCCCTGCTGCTGAAAAGTGAAAAGAATCGGTGGTGTCCCACCACCTCTCTGCCAGAGCGGCGAGAAGAGGTCTGCATGTGGAGAGCCTGGAGAGTCCTCGGCAGAAGGCGCCGAAACCCGCTCGATCCACGATGCGCCGGACTGCGTCAGGGAGCTCACCGTACCACTCCCGAGCGCCAGTATTCCCATACCCACGGATGGTATGGGAATCCTCCTGTAAACAGAAAATGACAATTGCAAGACAACATTCAAAATGCAGTTCTAAGAAGCAGAACAGATATGGCATGCGTGCAAGTTTGTCAGGTTTAAACAAATACCGGGAGCCGGTGTGCTTTCAGTGACCTACAGCGTGTGATGTGTCAGCATGTTCGGGTGGTTCGGAACAGATATAGCATGTGTGCAAATTTAACAGATTCAGACAAACATCGGGTATCGGTGTGTTTGCAGTGAAATACAGTGTGCGCCGTGTGTTTGGGTGATTCGGGGATAGTGTAGTGTGTGTACATGTGCCAGTCTCAAGCAGATATCAGTTGTATGTATGATTACAGTCAACTACGGTTTCTAGCATATCAGACTAAAGCAGTTAAAGAAATACAACTAGCTATGACAGTTTTTGTATTCTACATTGCGGAAAGTAAAACAGAAGAAATAAAGTTACCTCGGAAGCGCCGAAGGAAAGATGGGAGGTAGGCTCGCGCAGTAGTTGCTCAGGCGCCACGTGCCTCTCGAAGCTCCGGAACTGGCGCAGGCCATCGGGGGGCAGAATGTGGATCGCTGGCCGGTAGGTCGCCGGGTCGAACGGGCGCTCGCTCAACGGTAGGAGCTCGACCTCGGGATCCATCTCGTGGTCCGGGGGAGTCCCGCCGCGTGGAATATCATCCGCCATATCAGGAATGGTGAGAAAATGGCCGGAGGAAGGAAAATCGGGCCGGAATGCGAAGAGTCAACCGAAAAGTCAACTCCCGAGAGGGTCGGAAATGGCCGGGAAGGTCGGAATGTGAAAAGGCACGGAAATGAAGAGGAAAACGAGGGGAACAAACCCCGAAAAGGCGGGAACGCCAAACGAGGCACCAAAACAAAAATGTGATCAGTTGAAAATGTCCGAAACGCGAAGAAAATCGCGAATCCGACGACGAAACGGGCGTAGAACGCGAAGAAACGGAGAAACGGGGAGACAAAAACGCTCTAGAGAGAGAGGGCAAGAGTTTTCGGCGTTAGGAAAGTGAGGCACTAGGGTTTGAAACCCTATTTTAAAACACCCGAAGTGAAAAGTCGAAACTGCCCCGAATCAGCAACTTTTTGCCGGTCGGCAATGTTTTGTGCCGGCCGGCACTTTTTTGTGCCGATGGACTTTCTCTGCAGCCGGTGGACAGCCGATGGCCTTCCCTTCCGGCCGGTGGTGTTCCCACAGCCTTGTTTAGGCCATATGAGGAGTTTTTGGTCTTCATAGCTCAAGAAAGTGCAAGAAAGTGCATTCCCGATGCTCAACCGGTCTCCGTTTTGACTTCGGACTGCGTCTTCAGTGCGTGGCACTCCAACCCATGCAAGATTGTATCCTTTTCGTATCCTTTTGGCTTTTATAAGATCCAAAAGTTGCCCCATGTGTGTGGCACGCGTTCATCGCACTATTTCGGTTCATTACGTCGCGCTGTTACGCGCCTCATAGTTGCATTGTTTTGCATACTACATGCATTGTAACATGCACCCCTTGCATCGTCATGCACATCTATCATGCGTTGTCATTGCATCTTTATTACGAGCATTGTCATGCGTTTAGACACACGTGCGTTGTTGCGCACTTGAGTTCATTCGTCTTCTGTGTGGCATGCGTGTTGCACTTAGCATCGCTTTACATTCCATGTGGCATGCGTGTTACACTTTGTATCATTTTGCATCGGCATGTGTGCCTCGTTTTGCATCGGCATGTGTGCCTCATTTTCATCGGCATGTGTGCCTCGTTTTGCATCAGCATGTGTGCCTCGTTTTCATCGGCACGTGTGCCTCATTTGCATTGGCCTGTGTGCCCCACTCTTTTGGCATGTGTGCCTCACTTGCATTGTCATGCATGTTGGTTACATTACACGCGTAGACCGCATGTTTGTAATCAATTTCATCATTAGCATCGTCATGCATGTTAATTACATTACCTGCGTAGACCGCATGTTTGTAATTATTTCTTTACTTGCGTAGACCGCATGTTAATTCTTCCTTACTTGCGTAGACCGCAGGTTAATTCTTTACTTGCGTAGACCGCATGTTAATTCTTTACTTGCGTAGACCGCATGTTAATTCTTCACTTGCGTAGACCGCAGGTTAATTCTTTACTTGCGTAGACCGCATGTTAATTCTTTACTTGCATAGACCGCATGTTATTTCTTTACTTGCGTAGACCGCATGTTAATTCTTCACTTGCGTAGACCGCATGTTAATTCTTCTTTACTTGCGTAGACCGCATGTCAATTCTTTACTTGCGTAGACCGCAGTTTAATTCTTTACTTGCGTAGACCGCATGTTATTTCGTTACTTGCGTAGACCGCATGTTATTTCTTTACTTGCGTAGATCGCATGTTAATTCTTCACTTGCGTAGACCGCATGTCATTTCTTTACTTGCGTAGACCGCATGTTAATCCTTTACTTGCGTAGACCGCATATTTATTGTTCAATTTCTTTACCTGCGTAGACCGCATGTATTGCTTGCGTAGACCGCATAATTGTTCAATTTCTTATTCACATGCGTAGACCGCATGATTATTGTTCAATTTCTTTACCTGCGTAGACCGCATGTATTGCTTGCGTAGACTGCATAATTGTTCGATTTTATTCCTTGCGTAGACCGTATTATCATTTATTTCATTACTTGCGTAGACCGCATGTTTTGATTGCGTAGACCGCATTTTCTAATTTCATTACCTGCGTAGACCGCATGTTTCGATTGCGTAGACCGCATTATCATTTATTTCATTACTTGCGTAGACCGCATGTATTGCTTGCGTAGACCGCATGCTTTGATTGCGTAGACCGCATTATCATTTATTTCATTACTTGTGTAGACCGCATGTTTTGATTGCGTAGACCGCATTTTCTAATTTCATTACCTGCGTAGACCGCATGTTTTGATTGCGTAGACCGCATGATTATTGTTCAATTTCTTTACCTGCGTAGACCGCATGTATTGCTTGCGTAGACCGCATAATTGTTCGATTTTATTCCTTGCGTAGACCGCATGTATTGCTTGCGTAGACTGCATAATTGTTCGATTTCATTACTTGCGTAGACCGCATGTTTTGATTACGTAGATCGCATTTTCTAATTTCATTACCTGCGCAGACGGCATGTTTTGATTGCGTAGACCGCATGATTATCTAATTTCATTACTTGCGTAGACCGCATGTTTTGATTGCGTGGACTGCATTTTCTAATTTCATTACCTGCGTAGACCGCATGTTTTGATTGCGTAGACCGCATTATCATTTATTTCATTACTTGCGTAGACCGCATGTTTTGATTGCGTAGACCGCATTTTCTAATTTCATTACCTGCGTAGACCGCATGTTTTGATTGCGTAGACCGCATGATTATTGTCCAATTTCTTTACCTGCGTAGACCGCATGTATTGCTTGTGTAGACCGCATAATTGTTCGATTTTATTCCTTGCGTAGACCGCATAATCGTTGATTTCGTTACCTGCGTAGACCGCATGTTTTGATTGCGTAGACCGCATTATCATTTATTTCATTACTTGCGTAGACCGCATGTTTTGATTGCGTAGACCGTATTATCTTATTTCATTACTTGCGTAGACCACATGTTTTGATTGCGTAGACCGCATATTTGTTAATATCATCACCTGCGTAGACCGCATGCTCATGATCAATTTTGTTGCCTGCGTAGACCGCATGCTTCCCTTACCTGTCTGTATTTTCGCAAGCATTGTCATGCTCCCCACTTGCTTTGCGCTGTCACGCATTTCGAGTATACCACTGTTCTTGCATTGTCATGCATGTTGCTAACTATATTGTACCTGTTAAGTTTGTTTTCTTTTCAGGCACGATATTGTATGTACGGTTCATTTGAGGTTGGTACAACCAGACGAACCGCACAGGTATTGTATCCTCCGAGTGAGAAGTATTGAGAATTACATAATTCTCTTACATCCTTTCTGCATTGTAGTGTAGTTTGGTGTATGCTAGCTTAAAATTGTTGCATGTATGCTTCATTACAGCTGTCTTTGCATGATCATAAGTTATGCTCGGCTTCGTGCATTGTCTTGCATTTTGCCCCTGCCTTCGGGCGCATACCTTGTTTGTCTTGCATGATTGTCTAAGTCTTCGGCCTTGTCAAAAATGGGTCGTCTCTGGGCTTTGACATTCACTCCCGTCATTGTTATGACTTTCGAGTTCTGTCAAAGAGGGGCAACTGTAGACACCCCATTTCTGAGCACTCTTTTTGGCCAAGATGGCATTTTTGGCCGGCCGATTGCTGTTCATCTGCTTTTGCAAATATTTTTAGACAGCTGTCTTGCTTTTGCATCCCTCGAGGGATCTCCCTCTTGAAAAGCTTGTCTTGTAAGCTTTACAAGACATATAAAGAGAGGATTGGTCTCTTGGCTTGAGAGGTGAGGGAGAGTTGAGATATTTTGAGAGCTTAGACAGCCATTGTTAGGGTTTGAGATCTAGGGTTAGGGTTTGTTACACCTTATCTCTCTCTTTTTCCCTCTTGTGTGTGTTTTAGTGTGTTTAGTCCATACTATTGCACACAAACACATAGTGTTTCACCTTCCTTTGGCTCTTGAGGTTCTAAGGGACTGGTTTTGAAGTTTTGGTTTTGGATTCAAGCTAAGGAAGGCCATTGGAGCACCATTTGTGAAGGGATCATCAAGGGTAAGAAACTTACACCTTTATTCCCCATTTTTGCATTGATTTTCTAGCTGTCTTAGAGCTGTTTTTGTGCTTATTGTATAACATAAAAAAGTTCTGTTTTTAGGCCCTCTTTATTGTTTATTAAGAGTGTTTTGTTGTTTGAGGGTAGCTGACCCCCCTTAGGCCCCAAAAGGCCTCATTTTGAGCCATTTTGTGCTAGCTCCGAGATTTTGGTGTTGAGATCTCTTCACCACTGAAATCTTGAATCTGTACCATTGATATGAAGCACCCCTATACAATTTCACTATAAAGCACATACCAGGTAAAGAGAGCCAAAACAGTAGGGTTACCCTGTCCTAGCTTTGGTATGATCTAGGGTTTCATTACTTCAAGCAAGTAGTTTCACAAAATCCCAAAGCATTTTCAAAACAAACGGATATGCAATGTTATTTCCAAATTAGGCAATCTAGTCTATACTTGTTTGCCGTGCGCATAACATAGTAATTCTAGGCTAACAATTGGTTTAAAGTTGGTTTTGGAACTCCATGCATGCTTAGCATAGTTGCCATGTAATGCCTTATTTATGCCTTAACATGTTTTAGGTTGTTAGCCTTTGTTGGAGCATGTTTTAGGCTTAGTCTTGTGAAGATTACGTGCTTATTTTGCCATGTTTTAGGTCTGTCCATAAGCGTTTGGGCTGATTTTAGCATGCTTAGTATAACTCCTTTGCATTCCGGCTTGTAAGCCTGTGCTTATCTTGACATGTTTTAGGTCTGTCCATAAGCGTTTGGGCTGATTTTAGCATGCTTAGTATAGCTCCTTTGCATTCCGGCTTATTGGCCTTGAGTATGTGCATGTATAGCATGACATCTTTGCATTGATTTGGTGATTTGGGGCCACCCTACATGTTATTTCAGTCCCATTTCCATGCTTGTTTGATTGCCTTGCATGCCTCTTTAATGCTTTGGAAGCATGTATTGCATGCTCCATGTTTGACCATTGTGCATGCCTTTGAGATTGAGCCTCTTAGATGCCATCTAAGTAGTCCTTTAGCCTTGTTTTAACATGCTAAAATTCTGTTTTTAGTTTGTTTAATGCATGCCATGGTTGTTGTGCTAAACGTGCTTCAAAACTTCATGACTTGTCTCAAGTATTTGGACCATGCTTGCATGCATTTGCTTATCTTGTTCAACATGATTTGGCATCATTTTATAACATGATTTTCAGAGCTTATAATGCATGCTATTTTGTCCATGAATGCCTCTTTCAAGTGTGCTTGAGGGTTGTTCAAATTGTGCCCAAGTGTAGGCCTTCCATCATGTGTATGTGTGCATGTGTTTTGGCTCTAATTTGTGCCTAAGTGTTGGCCCTTAATCATATGCATGTGTGCATGTGTTTTGGTCCCTTGTTTTGGTCATTTTGGCTACTGTTTTTGGGCCTTATTAGAGTTTCCTAATTCATGTTTAAGTCCATCTCTCCGTCTATTTGCATTGCCATATGTATGCTTGTATGCTTGCATAAGTTTGTTGCCATGCCATGTTGCATCCTTAGCTTGTATGCCTAGGTTGCATTGCATCTTGCATGCATTCCTTGTCCCTTGACTTGGGTGATAGGGATTGGGAGTTTTGTTTGATTGGTTTGCATACATTTGAAATCAAAGTTGAATACTTGGTTCTTTGGGCCGTCATGCATGGAAATGTGTGATTGGTGGTCCGAGAATCGAGGCACATGCCCCTTTGAGTCATTATCATGATAAGGGACATGGTTGCTGCATATATGCCGTGAATTGTGCTGCCATGCTTTGCCTTGCTTTCTGTCGCTGTCATTTGCAGATTTTGCAGGAACACTCTGCCGACCGGCAATGTAAGGTGCCGACCGGCAAGTGGAAATTCTGCTCAGCCGATGATATCCCCCAGTGTCCTGAGAGGCATCCCTGAGACTTTGGCAGTTTTCAGAGGAGCAAAGCAGGGAAAACAGAGGCAAACGATGCATGGCAGTGCGATTCCGAGCCAGTCCCAAGCATGTGTTGCATCTGGCCCTCGCCCCGAGGCGGTTTATCTGCTTTCTTAGCTTAATTTAATTTGTTAATTAAATTAATTAATTTGTAATTATTAATTAGCTTGCGTAGTTAATTAATCTGTAATATTTATTTGGTCCCTCCGAGCGAGGGCGAATCTGTAATAAGTGTGTGTGGGTGGTGTGTATGTCTTCCAACCTCACTTCTTTCTTCCCTTTTATTTACCTGGTTATGATGGTAGATTAGGGCACGTTTAAATTAGCATACCTTATGCTATGCATGCGTGCATTCATGCATTTGTACTACATGCATTAGGCTCGGTACATCACGCTAACTGCATTTGTAGTTCAATTCACAAATTGAATATGTGATAGTTGTGCATTCTCACATGCCCATGTTTAGGTTAGCCGAGCCTATCTAGATTGCATTTTTGCATGCGATGCATTAGCCATTCTTAACATGAACTAGGACATGCAT
>NW_021025563.1:60834-160054 GCF_004153795.1 Camellia sinensis | reverse complement strand
CTGATAAATCTAGAAATCCTAGATGTTGATTTGCGATTATGTATCAATTTTAAGCAGTAAACAACAATCCCAATCAAACAACAAAACAAATCGACACAACGATTTACGTGGAAAACCACAATTGGACACTCCAATTGTGATAAAAAAACCACGGCAACAGGCAAAAACAATCCACTAAGAAGATATAAGGAATTACACAGGTATACTCTCAATTACCTAGCAAATCCACGCCTGAATGAACCAACCCGTCTTCACCCTGGAATTGTCTTGACGATGAGCCATCTGAAATCTACCAAAGCTTCAGGCTCGTATTCTTCAGAATCTACCGAGAACAACTCTCTCTTTTGTATAGAATTAAACAAACAATCATTTGATGTAAACTTCTAAAACCATGAGTTGAATACTCAATCAAAACATCAAAGAAAACTAGCAAAATATCTCCAGAGATAAACCTCAATATCCAAAAAGAAGATTGGAAAGTAATCCTAAAATCTGACAGAAACCCGTACTTATAGAAATCTGGGACTGCGAAGCTCGCTCGAGCGAAGACTCTCTGCTCGAGCGAGGAACCAAAAACGCGTGTTTTCCATAAGTGGTTCGCTGCACGCGGCTCGCTCAGCACACATTCATCTCTTTAGGTTTTTTGCCAAATGCAGTCTTTGCTCGAGGAGAACTCCTTCGCTCGAGCGAGCAAAGGGACTGCACTTCGAATGCAATTTTGCATTTTGCTTCGAGGCGCTGCTCCTTGACCCTGCGGGGCACTGCCCCCTAGACCCCCGGAGCTGACCGGCAACTGATCCCCATCATAATAGCGAGTGACAATCTTGAAAGTATTAACATCACAAACTTCTCTGCAAGGCATAATTCGGGTTGGATTGCATCTAAAAACTCATAGCCCACTGAAATAAAAGTGCAAAACAATTACAACTCAAAGAGTTTTGTCAAACGGAATTGCCAAGAATAAAACCTAAACGTAGCAAAATAAAAAGACCATTTTTGGCTACTAATTGTTTTTTAGTCGCTAAAAATTTACTTTTGCCTACCAAAGTCAGATTTGGTTGCTGAAGATGCACTTTCAGCTTCCAAAATTTTGGTCGCCAAAAATTTAATTCCCGCTTAGATTTTTGTTCCCCGCTCTAAAATGACCACTTTGGGATATACTTATTTCTTGTCCCCAATTGTAGATTTTTGCTACTAAATTTTTTTAGTCACCAAAAAGCTTTACTTTTGGCTACTAAATTTTTTTAGTCGGTAAAACCCATATAATCAGCGACTGACTTATTTTTAGTCGTCAATTGTAGATTTTTTGGCTATTAAATTTTTTAGTCCGCCAAAAAGCTTTACTTTGGGGTACTAAAAATTTTTTAGTACTAAACCCATATTCAACGACCAAACTTAGTTTTTAGTCATTGTAGCTTTTGGCTACTAAATTGTTTAGTCGCTAAAAGCTTACTTTGGCTACTAATACTGTTTTGGTAGCTGAAAGCTATCTTTCAGCGACTAATTTTTTTGGTCGGGAATTTAGTGCCGATGTGCTTTTCCTATCGTGCTTGCCCAACGTTGAATCTACAACATCGATGTCGAATCCATTACAATGAGCCACTCTAGAATCCACAAAAGCTTCAGGCCCAAATTCATGGAATCCATCGAAGAACAACTCTCTCTTTTGTATTAATAAAATAAAACAAACAAACCTTTGATATGATCCACCCAATTCATGATTAATCTCTCACAGATATCAAATGAAAATAAGAAAAGAAGCTCTAGATAAAAACCCTAATCCCAAGAACAAGATCTAGAAACCGTACCCTAAAATCGGATTGAAACACATATTTATGGAAAACAGATCTGCGATCTCCGCTCGGCGCAAGAATGACGCTCGAATGGGAAAAAATAGCTCCCAGTACTTTTGCAGACGAGTGAAACTTCTGAAAGGTCGGATCTCTGCTCGAGCGAAGTGGCAACATGAAAGAATTAACTTTTGAAACTCTCTACATAGGCACAATTTGGTTGGATTCGCATCTAAATCTCATAGCCACTCGAAATAAAAGATTGAATACAATTACAACTGAAAGGAGTTTTGTCATACGGGGATTGCCAATAATAAAAACCTAACATGGTTAACCTCTGGAGGACACCTCGAGTTTGGATGAGGAACCCCTCCTTAATCAACCCCTCTTTAAGTCTCCAATGAAGATGCTTCTCTGATATTGGCGGGGCACTGCTAATCCCCACTTCAAAAGACATTTTCATAATCTTATGAATGAGCACCAGGCCCAAATTGCAGTGTTGACTGAAACTACAGTTGGAGGAGATAGAGGCAGAGGCATTTGTGAAAATCTTGGCTCTTCCCAAAGTAGAAATTGTTGAACGTGGGCTTTGCTAAAGACATATGGCTGCTATGGAATGATCTTGATGTTCGTTGTGACATCCTTTCAATTACTCAGCAGGAAATCCTTTAGCCATGCTTATGTTTAGGTCCTTTCTAACCCTACTTGTTGGCTTTTTTCTGCTATTTATGCCAACCCTCATTACTGTCTTAAAAGTGTATTATGGGACAACCTCAAATTCTTTGCAAACAACCACAACTCTCATTGGCTTGTAATTGGGGACTTCAATGAAATCTTAACCAGTTCAAAAAAATCTGGAGGGAGAGCTATCAATCCTTATTGCTCTTAACAATTCAAAAACTGTGTGGTCCATTGTGCTTTATTGGATTTGGGGTATTCGGGACCCCGATATACCTAGACTAACTTGAGACAACCTGGAGCCGTCATTAGGGAGAGACTCGATAGATTCTTTTCCAATAATAAAAATACATCCACTTCTAAATCTAAACCCAATTCCTCAAAAAAAACCTGCCACTTGCTGGAAATGTGGTAAACCTGGTCATTATGCCAATAAGTGTCTTACTAAAAAGAAAATTCATGAATTAGATATTTCTGATGAACTGAAAAACCAATTAGAATCTATCCTCCTCCTAGACAAAGAACCTCAATAAGAATCTAAAAACTCTTACGATAATCCATTTGATGGTGATTTCCAATTAAACGAAATAGACAATGATATTATTACCTCCTCTGATGAAGAACTAGAAGATCATCTTGAATCCTCTCATGAATGCCATAGCCAATCAACCACTGATTATTATAAAGCTATTTTAGAAATGAATGGTCTTAGCATTAATGTTCTCACTGCCCAAGAAAAAATGATTCTTGAATTTATTGATAGCATTGATGATCCCCAAAAAAATCAACAAGCCATGTTTAAATACTCCAATTCAAAACAAAGAAATGCTCCAACAAATCATACCACACAAGAATTAAAATGTGATACATATGATTTCAAAGATGTCCTTGATCGAGTCAACAAAGCTCCTACTCCCTTAAATATACCCACAATTCAAGATTTACAAAATGAAATTTGTACTCTTAAGATTGATATCTAAAATCTCCAATCTAGAGTTTTAACCCTAGAAGAGAATCCCACTGATACAAATGATTTCCTGGCTGATACGACATTACCTTATGAACCACGTCTACAAGAATCATCCAATAAACAACCTGACAAAAAATCACTTGTTATTAATGATTCTATCAATTTACTCAACATCACATTTCAAAAATGATATATTGAAATTAAAGTGGTAACTCATGATTTCATCCTAAGCACAATGGTGCTAGTTGACTCTGGTGCTCATCTCAATTGTATCTGAGAAGGTTTTGTACCTTTCAAATATTTCGAGAAAACTGATCAATCTCTCAGTACTGCTAATGGTGACTTAATGGAAATTAATTATAAAATATCTCATGCACAAATTGCAACCAAGGTATGTTTTAATACTAAATTCTTATTAGTTAAAAATATGTCTCAATTTATTATCTTAGGAACTCCTTTTTTAACCATGATTGCACCTTTTACTATCACAAATGAAGGTATTTCCACTACCCTTATTAATCATGACATAATTTTCAAATTCCTAATATGAAATCAATACGCTTAAAACAAATCTTATTTATAAATAAAAAAACAAATTTGTTTACTCCAAAAAGAAATTTCTTACAAAGTTGTTGACCAAAAATTATAACAATCTCATGTTCAATCTATTATTCAAAAAATCCAATCTTTATTTGAGAATGATTTATGTTCTAAACTACCTCATGCCTTCTGGCACCGTAAACAACATATGGTTGATCTGCCATATGAAAAAAATTTCAATGAACAACAAATCCCTACCAAAGCTCGACCAATTCAAATGGGTAAAAAATTAATAGAACATTACAAACAAGAAATCAATGATCTTCTTAATAAAAAAATTAATTCGACCGAGTAAGTCTCCATGATCTTATCCTGCTTTTTATGTCAATAAAAATATTGAATTAAAATGGGAAACACCTAAATTAGTAATTAGCTATAAATCACTCAATAAGGTTTTACGGTGCTGCTTTGTTAATTACTGAATAAAAGACTAGTGATTTAGACT
Organism: Camellia sinensis; assembly: GCF_004153795.1. NCBI lineage: Eukaryota > Viridiplantae > Streptophyta > Magnoliopsida > Ericales > Theaceae > Camellia > Camellia sinensis. The sequence goes on along the minus strand of NW_021025563.1, from coordinate 155,571 downwards.
TTTTGGCAATGACTTCTCTGTTTACCTCTTTGCTTATATCACCCATACTTTAAAAAATTGTGAAAAATAGTATTAAGTAGTCATTTTCAGGTTAAAAACAAACCAGACAAACAAAAAAAAAAAAAAAAAAAAAAAAAAAACTCACCAATATATTAACATGTTTTAACTTATTTTGTTATTTCAGAATAGGCGGAAATTTTACTATACAATATTGGTTAGGTAAAGTTTGCTCCATTCTATCATCACCATTTATTATTTAATTACAAAAATTCTATGCACTTAATGAGAGTTATGTTTGATTCATTGATTTATGGGGAAATTATGTAAATGATTCTTGTAATTTATTTGTTTTATCATTTTAGTCTCTGTTGTTTTAATTTGATCAATTTTGTCCCTGGATTTTATGAATTGTGTTATATTAGTCTAATTAATAACGGCGGTTAAATTTGATGGACGAAAAATCAAATGATGTGTCAATTTTATCTATGTAATTTATAAGATGTGTTAATTTGGTTCCTATAGTTTATAGAAAAATCAAAATAACAGGGATCAAATTGACACATAAAGGGACCAAATTGACACATCATTTAATTTTTCATCCATCAAACCTAACCGCCATTATTTATTAGACTAATATGACACAATCCGTAAAATTCAAGGGTAAAATTGATCAAATTGAAACAATATGGACCAAAATGATAAAAACAAGTAAACTATAGAGGCTACCGCTGTAATTTTCCCTTGATTTATTTAATTTGAATTTTTCCTATTATTATGTTCATATAGCGTTAATGGTAATCAAGATAACAGTTAATATGAACACTTTATTTATTAATTTATTTTATTTTATAGGTAACAGATAATCTATAGAAGAAAAGGAAATGGCAAAATACAATAATGGTTTCTTTCTAGGGCCAAAAAATAATGGTGATTAAATAGTTCTTTTTTTGACAGGAAGGTTTGGTCATTGACCCATCGTTGAGAGCATCATACCAGCATGAACAATTCTACTTACCCCAAAAAAATATTTATTTTGAAAAGAATTCAAAATTCAAAATTTATCGATAATATTCAATGCAATTGTGGCCCCACACCGAAAGTTGAAATCTTATTTTCCTTGTCTCGTGATGTTTTAAATATAAAATGAAACGTCAGAATATAAGAATTTTAATATTAATATATATTTATCGATATATAATACGATATTATCCAATAACAATCAATATATATAAAAGTATCCATCTCATTAGTTTGAAAAGTTCTCAAAATTTTACAAACAGCAATATTAGGTATCATGAAAAGTCTTTTATAAAAATATCATGAAAGATTTGTGACTTTTGAATTACACTTAGAATAAAACACCACACACTAATCAAGGTAATCTAAGCATCACAAATCCTTCATGATCATTTTCATAAATTTTTTTTCATCGTAACATTTGTCTTTTCGAAAAACAACATGGCCACATACTCTGGGACTTAAATCAAGAAGTGCACTACAAGATGCCAGTTTTTTTTTGGCTGGAATGTGAGAATTTAAAACAAAAAGATGAGAACTTGTACTATAAAAAAACCCCAACCTACCATAGTTCTATTATTTGAATTCCTACAATCAAAAAATTAATAATAGATTTTATAGTTGAGCCAAATGGATTTTTCAAGTAATATTACAACAAATAAGAGTTTTAGAAATCAAATATTTTGGTCTCTAAAAGTGAAAATTTTGTTGTAAAAACCATTTAAGGACCAATTTCTATTATCGTGAGGATAGCCACTAAAAGATCGTCCTGAAAAGTAAAAAATAAAGTTTTTAGCGACAAAATTTTGAAAATGTCACTAATAAAAAGATTTTTAAGCAAAAAATAATTTAGTCTCAAAATGGTTTATTTTTTGAAACAAAAAATTTGGTCCCAAATAAATAATAATTCATCACTAATGTCCAATTTTTGTTGCTAAAAACATAATAACAACATTTTTGGCAATAAAAAGATTTGGTCTCTAAAAAATAATTTTTTTTTCTAAATTTTAGTCCCCAAAATCTTAATTTTTTGTAGCGTGGAATAATTGATATCATGGAAAATATTTTAGTCCCTCCCATTGTTTTGGTTGGTTTACTATAGTTTCCAAGCAATAGCCACGAAAATGTGTAAACTTCAATATTCTTAAAAAAAAAAAAAAAAAAACTAAATGCTATCTACTCAGAATAAATCTCAAGAGAACTACCTAGAATTTGAATTTTATGATGTGAGCCATGCCTAACATAAATCTAATCCACATATTTTAAAATTGAACATTTTTTTCGAAATTTATAGAATAATTCTAAGTTTACACAATTTTATTGCACAATTGGATACAACTTTTTTGTATGAGATGTAACCATTAAGGGTTCGTTTGGGAAGTGTGTTAGCTTTTTGGCTATTTTATTTGGGGCTCAAAAGTCTCGTTTGGAAAGAACTTTTGACTTTTTTAGTTTTTTGTGAGAGAAAGAATGTAATGATTATGAATTAGATGTGATGTTGTCTTATTGAGCTAAAAAATTTATTTTGTTTTTTATGTCTAAAATAACCAAAAAAACCCCTCAAACTTGACTTCCCAAATGAAATCTAAATGTGTAAGTCCCAACTCTATATAAAAGAAGTTGTATTTGATTATGTGATTTGATCCTGTGTACATAAAATAATTGATCAGAATCAAAACCCAATAGTAAGGTCCGCATTGACTGCACTAATGAGCTGCAAAGAGACTTTTTGTCCAACGAACTCATGAACATTATCAAGAGTGGAAGGATTGAAGTCATTGAAATCCAAAACATTCTTCTTCGTCAACACAACTATCCCTTTGATCTTCTTATCATTCCCAACCTTGCCTTTGATCCCCTCCACATCCATGTGCATCTCTCTCTTTTTCTTGAGAAGGTAGAAAAGAAAATACCAAAAAAGTGACAAGCAAAGAATATTTTTGTAACTCACAAAACAAAAAGCTATATATTGTTGATGTTTTTACAAATGAATCAATGAATGAAGAGAATGGGTGGGTATTTACAAAACATGAAACTTCCTAATCACTATTTTTCTTAAATGCAAATATGGGCTAAATAATTTAAAAATATTTCTCATATTTTTAAACATGGTTGATGCACGCGTTTTGTCACTTTTATTATATATACAATTACGATTATACTTCTTAGATGAATCTGATTCTTTTCATAAATAGTTGATAGGGTTAACTGTATTTAGCACCCTAGTACTTTCATAACAATCTCACTTAAATTTCTTTATTATCAATTGTGATAGTCAACCACTTACATTTCAAAGTAAATTGCAATATGTCACTCTTTTGTTTATTTATAGTTAATGTACAGGGGCGAAATATCCTTAACTTTCCGTATTCCTTGAACTCAAGCTTCACGTAACTACGCCTGACCTAGAGACAAAGAAATGGTGAGCTACCCCGCGGTGTGCTGCCGGATAGACCCTCCGACGATTATGTCAGACTACTCGAAGAAGAAGATAGCACTTTCTAGAGAGAGTGAGAATTGTTCAGATTGCATGAATTGCTTACCTCCAACGTTCCCCACTTCTCCTTTTTCTAGGCTGGCCATGAAGCCTCAGGGGTTGTGCGCGCACTACCTCTGCTGTGCTTCCCTGGACAGGTGACAGTGCTCGCCCCTCACTACCTTACGCATGTAAAGGCCAAAACCTCCAAACAGTATGTGTGGAATTGCTAAACGGTATTAACGCGTGCCAGAAGCGGATTTCCCTTCCGTCACACCATTGGTCCAGGTGGCATACTCCACCAGGTTGTCACGACCGACCTATCCCTTGGGAGAAAACACAGCTATAATCAATAAGGCCGAGCTATAAGAAGTCGATCCTTCCGGACTGACTGGCTGTGAGGCGCGCCGGCCTTCGTCCCGGTCTAGATTTATTCCGGGCCATGCTTTGCTTGTTCCAGGCGCAGCATTGCAGATCCGACCGAACGCCTAGCTGGATTCCAGCCCGGTCTGGCTTACGCATCATTCTATGCACCAAATCTGACAAATGTAGCTCGGCTTGACATGACGGGACGGGGAACCGCTTTGTACCGAGCAAACGGCTCTTGCGAGGTCCGTCATAACTCGCGTTATTGTAGCTCGGCCGTACTTGTTCGGTGCAAATCTCCCTCTCAATTGCCCCTTAATCCCATCCGAGCTGAGTGTGATTGGGATTACCGCCACTACCGAGCTATCCCATTTGGTCGGTCTTCTGAATTGCGCCAGTAGCCTTGTCATCGATCGTACAGCCGTACTGACAGAGCCATCTCTTCGATGCCACGTGGCTTCACATAATTGGACCTGTGCAACCCCACAGCTGTCTCCCTCACACGCAAAATTCAAACGGCTGCCGCACTTTGGCTTCCCTCCTCCTTCATATAAGTACACGAGGGGTCACATATGCCCCCCACTGTTTATCTTCTCTCTCAAGCCAACCCTAGCCTCCAAGCTTCTGCCATTACTACCCTTACCGCTCCTCGCCTCATTTTCGTCCATTTCTATTCCTCCAGAAGCAACAACTAAGCTCGTGGTTGACTCATCTCTTCTTGGCACCCGATATCGGTAAGTCTCTCTACTCCTTCCTCATATTTTGATGTCAGTGTTCTTCGTGTCTGTTTTCTAAGCTTTTGACTGGATCGTTAGAACCTTACCAGTGCGCCCACTTTGGGGTAACACTGGTACACCATAGGGAAAACTGGAATTGGAGAAGTATATGGGGCTTCCATGCCCCTTGTTTCCTCAAGTTTCAATGCATAAATTTCAAATTTAAGATAAACAGCCTGAAACCCAAGCGAGACCGAGCAAAACTGAACCTTTTGATCTATAAATAGGAGTTAGCCGAGCAAAAACCTGTTTGTGGTCTTGTTTTGAGAATGAGACCGAGCTGCAACTAGGGGCCAGAACCGATCTAGGAAAGCCAGGTCGGCCAGATAGTGAAGCCGAGATAGGAGAAGTAAACCGATCAAACACCCCAGGATTCTAAACCGAGCTAGACATTTCCCTGTTGGAGCCATGCAATGTATGTCGCGCTAATCCTTGGACTTATTTGTTAATAATGCAGAACAAAGTAGGACCGACCAAGCCCGTTCGGCCCTATCACCGTTGAAGCTTAACGTCCGAGCAAACACTGACCAAATTTTCACCGAGATACGACCTAAGTCACCCCATTAATAGAACTGGGATAGATGGGGAAGTACCGGTTCATGGTGAGTTCTCCCAGGGCCCTTGCCGAGTTCCGTGGAGAGTACAACATTCCAGATGACGTCCACCTGGAGCTCGCCAAGAAAGGAGACACTCCCTGGGGCGAGCTGGACAAATGCCCCTTCACGGTGGTGTCCATTGTAAAAGGAGGCTTGTGTTTCCCGGTCTAACCGCTTATCTGCGAGTTTTTAAGGCAGACTAGGCTGTGCTCGACCCAAGTCTCCAACAATACGTACAAGATAATAAATGGTGTGGCCAATTTAAATAGAATACTTGGCCTGAATCTCGGCCTCGCCGAGATATTTCACCAATATAGTCTTAGCAAAAACAAATGTGGGTTTTGTTGGTATCTGAAGGTCAGGAAAGGCTGAGCAAAACTCGTCGAAGGTAATCCGGACAAAGAAACCAACGACGACGACTTCCTATGGGTGTCCGGTAGTTACGAGGACATCGAGGCGCCCATACCGGGCTAGTACATTAGGAAAGATTTTGGGAGTGCCGGTGAGTATCTCGGTGAACCGTATTATTTTCTTTCTGCATTGGTCTTCTTGTTATCGATCTAACACTTGTCTTCTTTTTGCAGATTATAAGCTCTTGGCAGAGGATTACTCTCGCGCTAACCAGGAGGCTATAAGGGTTTTGTTGCGTCATCCAGCTGAGGAGCAAGAATCATCAAAGCTGCTCGGCTTCGAACCGAGATACCACTACACGGCGCTGCACAAAAGCAGGGCAACTGACTTTCTGCGTGCGCTCTCTCCAGAACTAGACCTAGACCCAAGCCTTCCACCGATCAAAATGGTCCCTTTGACGGCCGAGCAAGAAATGGTGAAGATCCGAGCTATCAAGTCGATGATCACCGGCGAGGCGAGCGACTCCCAGCCACCGGAGGTAGCTGGGGGGACTTCTTCCACGCCGACCGTGCAAGGGGAAGGGGTTGTGTTGGCTCTGGCCAGCGAACAAGCAGCATGTCAGTCGAAGAAGAGACCGAGAAAAAATCAAACCGAACAACATCTAGCCGACAAGGATTCGACCGAGCATGCATCAACCGACTTGGGGGACCAGACTGAGCAACTGATCAGCGGGCTATCCACACGATCCAGTGCCCCCCGATCTGGTCGCCCGAGTTATCATATAAAGGCCAGGCTGTCTCCACTGCGGACTCAATCTGCGCAGACAAGGATTACTCGTCGGTTTCAACATTACCAAGGGGCTGATCCTTCCCACTGACATGAAAAAGCACGAAGAACTGTCTGACCTGAAAGTGCTCCGCTCGGCCGTAAAGTCAATAGTGTTGGTAAGTTGGCAATCTCCTTAGTTTATGAAGTTGTTGCTCGGTTTTTCCATTCTGGTAACCTTTATGTGTTTGCAGGTCGTGCAAAAGAACTATCTTTCCCACGAGCGAATGATAGCCATGAGGAAGAATCTGCGGCAGGCAATTACCGACAACAAGGCCAAGATGGCCGAGCTGGAAAAAGTGAAGGCCGTGCAGGAAGCTCTGTTAGTTAAGCGCGACCAACTATCAGAATGGTTAGCTCGGGTTGATGAGGAGAAGCAGAGGGGCCCTCCAGATGACCAAGGCTCGCTACATCTCCGAGCTGCGCAAACTCTGCGACGCCCACAAGGCCGATGTGGATAAGAAGGTCGAGGACGCTGAAGATCGCGATTACGCGGAGGGTGAGCGGACTTATGAACAACAGGTTCAGGGGACCAAGGACATCTTTTTCCAGTGCGGTTGGAAAGCCGTCGTGGAAAAACTTAGCCTTGGCCTGGATGCTGAGGTGTTTCAAAACCCTCATGCTACCTTCATCTCGGCCTATATGCAAGCTTATGCCAGCGCGGTGCAGAAGAGGCTCATCGAAGAGGCTAAGCAAGCAGCTGAAGAGGAAGCTACCGCCGCGCAACGTGCTGAGCAAATTCCTCCCGAAGCTTCTGAGAGGGCCAAAGATCAAGAGACCGAGCAGGAGGTTGTCGCGGTGGTAGACGCTACGGTAGATGAGGCCAAGAAGGGATTGGCCAAGCAAACCGTTGACATAGATCTAGATTGATCTTCGACCCTTTTTTCTTTTATTTATTTTTTATGTAACCGGGCTTGGCCCCACTTTTGTAGTCCGACTTGCTCAATTAATGAAAACTCCAACTTTTTGCCCCGCCTTGTATCTATTTCTTGTGCGGTAATTATCGTCAAGGTTATAACGTGCAAATTTTCTTCGATTTGAAATGTTTATCAAATATAACTGCTAGCTCGAACGACTAAAATTAGCTCAGCTACAAAGTTTGGTGGTGTGGGAAGGCAGAGTCAACTCGGCCCTTACACTAGTTGCACAGAACGCCATCGTTTTCGTCGGGTAGGCAAAGTCAGCTTGGCCCTCAGCAAGTTTGACAAAACGCAAACATTTCACTTGGCCGAGCAAAATCAGCTCGGGTTTTATAAGTTGGGAAAAATGCCAACATTTCGTTTTGGGCGAGCAAAAATCAGCTCGGCCCTTATAAGTTGGATAAAATGCTAACATTTCATTTTGGGCGAGCAAAAATCAGCTCGGCCTTTACAAGTTAGGCAAAACACCAACAGTTTATTTTTGGCCAGCTAAAATCAACTCGGCCCTTATAAGTTGGGCAAAACACCAACTGTTCGCATGACCTGTCTCCAGACCAGCAAGGAAAAATCAGCTCGGCCCAGTGCAGGCTAGTCTCCTTGCCTCTGGCATCCATAGTGGCCCAATGTCCTTGTGATGTCATTGTACATGAACACATAATATAAGAAAAAAGTAGGGCTATCTTTCATTACATGTCAGCAATTTACATCAAATGCCAAAAGGATAAAGGTTCAAAAGGCTAAAGAACAAAAAAAATTACATTTCAAAAGTAAAAAATCTTAAAGTTAGCTGCATTCCACGATCTGGGGATAGCTTTACCATCAAAGTCCTCCAGGTGGTATGCCCCTTTGCCTACAAGGCCAGTTACCTTACACGGTCCTGTAGACACCCCATTTTTGACCGTCCTCAAGACTCGGTTGTGCTTGCAGGTATATCTAGCCACAAGTTCAATTGCTCGTTGGGTATTCGAATTTCGCGGTGAAATGTCACAGGTTTGAGCTTTCCAAACCCTGTATCCTTTCTGCTCCATTCTTGGACCATGACTTGGTCCTTTCAGAATGTTTCTCTTAGTGCACTGCCGACCACCTTTTGGCCCTGTCGGCCATGTCTTTGTTGCTGTCGGCCATTGATAGAGCCTGTCGGCCATCAATGAGCCACTGCCAGCCACCACTGATGGTCGGCAGACCCCTTGTCTCAGCAGGTTTCACGCCAGATCTTTTGAGCCAGCTAGTTTTCACTCATTTCCCCTCCATACACGTGTATGGAGGAATGTGCCCCTTTCCAAGCTTGTTTAACAAGCTTTGCATTGTTTTTCTTCTATATAAGGAGAGGCCCTCTCTCCTTAGCAGAGGTTCAGCCATTTTAGAGAAGAAAGATCTCTCTCTCTATATTTCTTACTCTCTCTCTCTCTATTGTTGTTGGTTTTGTGCCTTAAAGTCCATTTTTCTTGCACTTTTGCACTGCAACACATAGAGACACACCACCACCTTTGGACTGAGGTTCTTGGGAATGTTACTTCAGCTTTGAAAGTGAGTTTTTAACCCCTGAGGTTGCTGGTTTCGAAGTTGGATTTCAAGGGTGAGCATTTTCTTGTTTTTAGCATTTTTTTGTATCTCATTTTGGCCATCCTTGCATGTTGTTTTAGGCCTTGATTTTAACTAGAAAAAATTTCTGTATTTAAGTGCTTTTGGTGGTTGTTTAAGGTCTTTTTGGTGTTAAGGGTGTTCTACCCTCTTGTATCCCTTGTTTAGCCTTGTTTTGAGCCATGCCTTAAGGCCTTCGAGGTAGCCTTGGTTTGGCCTTTTAGCCATTGAAATCTAGTGGATTTTCCATGGTAGGCATGTGGTTTTGAGGCCTCAAATCGGAGGGGGTGACCCCCTCTCTTTTTGTTTTTGTTTGCTTGAGTTTTTGGCCTATCAGGGGAGCATGTATCCCTATAATTTTGAGGCTTGGTTCAGGCCCTTTTTTGTGACTTTTAGGACCTTCCTTGACTCTATCCATAGTTGATTTGGTCATCTTTTGCATGCTCCATATACTTATAGATCAAATCTTACGTACTAGCCTTATGTGCATGTTGATTTGACTCATCATTCCAGCATATTTTGGCCTTGCTCTGGCATGATTTTATTTTTATTTTGGGCTATTCTAGGACTATTTTGGGCTGCCATGGTCATATCACTCATGTTTTGTATAGCTCTAGTGTAAATGCTTTGACTAGCCTTGGGTTTTGAGGCCCCTGTCATGCCATACATGTGATGTTTGCATGCTTTGCCATCATTTCGAATGTTGTTTCAGTCCATGAAATGTGGTCATACACTTGCATTTGACATGCTTTAGATGCCTTAAAGAGTTTGTGTTTTATGCCTCATGAATGGGTCATTGTGCATGCCATTAATGCCTAGGCCTTTGGGTCATCATATCAGTGCATTTTTGGTCTTGTTATACCATGATGTAACTCTGTTTAATGCTGTCCAAGTCATACCATGTTTGGTTTTAATAGGTGAATGTAATACCCCTTTTGTATCCTTGCATGCTTCTTGTTTTTTACCTTTGTTCTAGCTTGTATTGGCTAGGTTCAAGCATGTTTTTAGTCTCACCTTGACCTGCCTTATGATTGTTTTAGATGCCCTTAGTCCTTCGGGGCTTGCCTTGCATGGCCATGGTTTAAGTCCCTTTGTTGGTTTGGTACTTTATGCCTTCTTGCATGCTATGTTTGACTTGTTTGGGTGGTTTGGCATCACTCCTTGCATGATTTCAGAGATTACCTCATTGCCACATTATCATGATTATCACTCTTTGCTCATGTTTGAGAGTTGTGTCCTTATGCTTTAATTCTTGGGCTAATGCATTGTGCATGCATACCTTGCTTTTGTGCCCTCATTCCAACACTTATGGCCACTAATTTGGAGCATGACTGAGGTCTACTCTTTTGGTTTAAGTCCATTGTGTATGCTATGTGTATTGCATTGAGTATGCCACTATTGCATTGAGCATGCTAATTCACGTTCGCATTAAGTATGCTAGTTGTTGTAAACATTAGCATTGTGCATGCCATTAGCTTTGTTAAGTTAATCATATCTCATTGCATTAAGTATGCCATGTAGTTGTATGTTTGCATGCTTAAGTCATATTGCATGTTCGCCATGCTTGTGTTGCATTGTTGTTTGGATTAAGTATTAATCTGAGCACGAGAAACGATTGACATTTCATACTTCAAGTGATGAAACGTGTCTTAATTCTCAGTCGCCGATGCTCTTGACGATCCATGATAGAGTTCTAGGCACTTATGTGTTTTTCTTGTGCATTCATTTCTCATTGATTTGCACAAGTTGAATCTTTAGCCATCATGCATCGGGATGCGTGATTGATGGTCATGGATCCAATTATGCCTTTCCCTTGATGTTTCGAGGTGATATGGGGTGGCATAGTGCGTACATACCCTTGGGAGACCCTCCATTTTCTCTATTTTGTGCTCTGTTGCAGCTTGGTGTCCCAGCACATCAGTGGCTGGCAGTGCCTTGCAGATGACCAGTAGTCCTTCATTCTTGGCCGGCAGTGCTCACTCTTGGTCAGCAGTGGCTCCCCATGGCCGACAGGCCATTGATGTATTCCCCAGACTAGTTTTGGTAAGGTTCAACAGGAATTCCTTGAGGACACCATGCATACAGAGCCTCAAAAGAGCATTTGGAGAGCTTTTCGAGATGGCAACCGAGCATGCATACTCTTCTCTTTCAACCAGAGCTAAAGCAGCTTAGTTTAAAGCATTATTTGTTAATTAGCTTGAATTTGTAACTTAATTGATTTTGTTTAATTAGTTAAGTTTTGTAATACTTAATTAATTTTTTAATTAATTAAGTTTTGTAATAATTAGTTGTAGCTAGTTATTCATTTGGTTATGTAATAATTAATTAGCTTGTCAGTTAGTTAATTAGTTGGCATGTATTATTTATTCGGACCCTCCGTCGAGAGGGCAAATTTTGTAATAAGTGTGCGTGCGTGTGTGCATGTCTTCTAACCCCACGCCTTTCTTCCTTTTACTTAATTGCTTACAATGGTTAGTTCTAGAGCATATTTTCAATTAGCATCCTTATACTATGCATGTTTGCATCATTCATCTGTATTGCATGCATCGGGCTCAGCGCATCATACTATCCGCATTGTACTTCAATTCCAATTTGAATACATGTTATCAAATGTCGCATTTCCTATGCCATTTTAGAATAGCCGAGCTTATTTCTAGTTTCATTTTGCATGTGTTGCATTAGCCATCATAACATGAACTAGGATCATGCATTGATTAGTTTCTGTTTTGGCTCGGAGTACACTGTGAGTGTTTGCGCTTTGGCATACTGCATGTGTGTAAGTGTTGCCATGATAGCATGCTTGCCATGAGGCTATTTGCTTAATTGATATAACTGCCTGAATGCCTGTGGGTGAAGGTTGGATTACTTGAATTGGAACAATTCATCAAATCCGTATTTTAGCCTACTTACAAGTAGCAAACTTCAAACCATTTTCCAAACAAACGGATATGCAATGCTTTGTTCCAAATTAGGCGATCTACTCTATACTTGTTTTTGCTGTGCGCATCACATAGTAATTCTAGCTAATTAATCAGAATAAGAACACATGTGTTTTCAAAAACAAGATATAATGCTTAGTGTAGGCCGATCTTTGATCGGGCGAGCGGGGGTGCTCATAGATGACCTTCCCCAATCGTACCCAAGTTCCCAAGCCGAGGCAACTTTGGTGATGACAGACACGTGGCCTTAGGCAGCGAGTTAGGATTTCCTAAATTTCCCCCAAAAATAAGATACTTAGGTGGCGACTCTGTATCTGGAAAGCAGTCCATGTTTGACACTTCTTTCTTAAAAATTAGTTTTCTAAAATGATTTGTCGGATTTGGACTCTTTGGTGATTCATCGATCTTGCATTGCACTTTGTGAGATTAGATTCAGAACCGTGACATTGAGTCCGAATTGTAGTAGCTCAGAACAAAACGAGATTCACGCCTTCGCAAGAAGAGCGGATATCGGAGAGTTCCCGGAAGCGCGTCTACAGGTCCTTTCCAATTTGCATTGAGTTTACCTTCGCCAGGGATCACCATGTTGCCCATTACCTTTGTCAGGACCCAGTCTTCGATCTTGAATACCCTTGGATACACGGCTTTGTTGTATTTCTTGGAGAGCTCTAGCTGATAGGCTGCTATGTGGATCAAAGCACGTTCCTTTCTTTCTTTAGCTAGGTCAAGTTCCAAGGCCACTGCTTCATTATTCAAGTCTGGCTGAAAGCTTTCAGACCAGATGGTTGGCATGCCAATTTCTAGTGGGATGACGGCTTCCATGCCATAGGCCAAGGCGAATGGTGTTTCTCTAGTCGAACATCTTGGCGTGGTGCGGTATGCCCAAAGCACATTGGGGAGTTCTTCAATCCACCTCCATTTGGCTTTCTCTAGCCGCTTCTTCAGCCCGTCTATGATGGTCTTGTTTTAGGCTTTAGCTTGACCACTTGACTGAGGGTAGGCCGGTGTTGAGTTGTAGAACTTGATCTTTAACTCCTCGCAAAATCCGTGAAAGAGTTTCCCATCAAACTGAGTGCCATTATCTGAAATGAGGGCCTTCGGTATACCGAAGCGAGTGATAACATTTTGCCAGACGAACTTCTTCACATCTTTTTCTTTTATGGTCGCCAATGGCTAGGCCTCAATCCACTTGGTGAAGTAATCGGTAGCAGCGATGAAGAACTTGCTGTTGCCTAGCGCTGTTAGGAGTGGTCCCACAATATCCAATCCCCAAAGCGCGAACGACCAAGGACTTGTAAGGGGGAGCAATTCTCTAGCCGATTGGTGGATTTGGTGGCAAATTTTTGACATTTTTCACACCTACGAACGTATTTCTGCGCGTCTGCCTGCATGCACGGCCACCAATAACCCTGGCAAATCGCTCGGTAAGACAAAGATCTGCCTCCAATATGACTCCCGCAGATGCCTTCATGAACCTCATAGAGGAAAGCTTCCACCTTGTCGGGGTAGACGCACTTCAGATACAGCCTGGTGAAAGACTTCTTGTACAAGGCTCGAGATGGAGAGAGCCAAAATCGTTCTGATTTGGTCCTGATTTTGTTGGCCGCCTTCTTTTCTTTTGGTAGAATTCTATCTTTTTGGAAGGCGATGATGGGGTCCATCCAGGATGGTCTCAAGTTAGCGCAAAGTACTTCGGATACTTCTGGTTCCTCAATGCTTGGCTGAGGTAGGAATTCTATCATCAAAGGATTGGGAAAAGCTGTTTGTGTGGATGCAAGGCCGGCTAGTTCGTCAGCCGTGTTATTTTCTTCGCGATTGATTTGCTCCATTCTTATTGCGGTGAACTTTTTGATTTCTGCGCGCACCAGCGCCTGATATTTGGCCATTCTTTCATCCCTGGCTTCATACTCCCTAGAGACCTGATTGACCACCAGATTGGAGTCGTTGAATGCCATAAGAGTCGATGCTTTCATTCTTAATGCACTTCTTAATCCGGCAAGGAGAGCCTCATATTCCGCCTCATTGTTGGACGCCGGAAAGCCGAACGTAATTGCTTGCTCGATAACCAGCCTGTCCGGCGAAGTCAGCATGATACCCAGCCTGGCGCCATGTTTGTTGGAGGCCCCATCGACGAAGAGCTTCCACATCTCGCCAATAAACAACTTCCAGCAGTCTGATGGGTTTTGGGAGCTTCTCAGCTCCAAAGTACTGGTCGGTTCGTTCTAGTCTCTTCCCATGTCTTGGTCAGGCTTGTCTTTTGATGAGTTATCCATCTTTTCCACTTCGGCATGCATTTGCCCTGCTTCTATTTGTGATCCACCACTTGTCCTTGTTGCTTGAACTGTGGGCTGTGCCAAATCTGCTTCAGCCAAATCAATCGGGCAAACAGGATGCATTCCAGGGGCAAACTCCGCCACAAAGTCTGCAAGAGCTTAAGCCTTGATCGCGGTACGTGGTCGGAACTTGATGTTGTATTGCCCCAACTCTACGGCCCATTTCAAAATTCTTCCGGTAAAGTCTTCCTTTTTAAAGAGCGCCTTAAGTGGAAACTCGGTTAGCACAACTATTGTGTGGGCATGAAAATAGTGTGCCAACTTTCTAGAAGCCATCATCAAGGCCAAGGACAATTTTTCTAGCGGCAGATATCTTGATTCCGTCGGGAGCAAAGTCTTGCTTACGTAGAAGATAGGAAGGTGCTGGGTGCCTTCAGCACAGACTAGGACGACGCTTACCACATGTTCAGAGACTACCAAGTAGAGATATAGTTCTTCACCTGGTTTTGGTGTGACTAGGATAGGGGCTGAGGAAAGGTATATTTTAGATCCGCCAACGCACAGTCACATTCGTCATCCCAGAAGAACTTGGCCTTCAAAGTTTTGAAGAATGGCCTGTAACGATCTGAAGACCGGCTTATAAATCTGTTCAGCATGGCTGCCATTCCAGCAAGATGTTGCACGTCCTTCATGAAGTTTGGGCGCTCCAGCTGTTGTATCGCCTTGATTTGGGAAGGGTCAGCTTCAATTCCTCGATTTGTGACAAAAACCCCAGAAACTTGCCAGTGCCAACTCCGAAGGCGCACTTGGAGGCATTCAGACGCAGCTTGTGATGTTTAAGTGTAGCGAACATCTCTGCTAGGTCAGCGAGGTGTTGAGACTTTTCCTTACTTTTTACCACCATATCATCGATGTAAGCCTCCATGGTGCGGCCCAGAAGGGTGGCAAACATCTTGGTTACCATCCTCTGAAAAGTGGCCCCGGTGTTTTTCAGTCCGAACGGCATGACTTTGTAACAATACAGGCCTTGTGGAGTAGTGAATGAAGTGATTTCTCAATCTGGTTCATACATGGCTATCTGGTGGTAGCCCCGATACGCATCCAGGAAGCTAAACCTCTGGTGGCCAGTGGTTAAATCTACCAGCTGGTCAATTGTTGAGAGGGAGAAGCTGTCATATGGGCACGCGCGGTTGACCGTCTTGTAATCAACACACACCTGCCATTTACCGTTTTTCTTCGGCACTACTACCATGTTGGAGATCCACCTTGGGTACTGTATTTCTTCTATGGCATTTGCTTCTAGCAGGTTCTTGACCTCCTCTGCCACTATCTAGGCGTGGTGTAAGGCCGAGCATCTTGTCCTCTGGATGACCGGGCGTGCATTTGGAAAGACGTTCAATTGATGGCAAATGAAGCTAGGGTCGACGCCAGGCATATCGTAGGGCATCCATACAAAAACTTCTATGTTGGAAACCAAGAAGTCGACATATTGGAGTTGCTTAGCGCTGGACAAGGATGATCCCAAAAGAAAGAACTTAGTTGGATTATTCTCGTCGATGCGCACCTCCACCAAATCTTCGACCAATTTCTCCTCGGCCTTTCTTCTTACGTCTTCAAGGACTTCATTTCCCTCCGGGCCCTCTATCATTTGAATAAAGCCTTTAGCGGCTCGGCTGCCATTCATCGCAACGAAGCACTGTTTTTCCATTACCTGGTCACTCCAAACCTCTTCTACCTGTCCAGTTGGCACCGGAAAGTGCAGACCCTAATGGTAGGTCGATGCTACTGCTTGCATGGCGTGCAACCAGCCGTTGCCCAAGATTAAGTTGTAGGTAGATGGGACCTTAAGCACCAAAACTCTACTTGCTTCATGATCGAACCCGCTTTGACTGGCAATATGATCTTTCCTATTGGCCATTCTGCTTGAGAGTTAAAGCCAACCAAAGGAGATGTTGTAAAGGCTAAGTCCTTGTCCTTCAACTTCATTTGTTTGAACGCGTCATAATGCATGATTTCAACTGAACTCCCCTGGTCAATCAAAATCCTTTTGATGTCGAAGCCTTTGACGCGAAGAGTCACTACTAGGGCCTCATTATGGGGCACTTGAATTCTCTCCAAGTCCTTACTTGAAAAGGTAAGGATATCTTTTTCTTCGGTCTTTTCTTTCTTCACAGCGGGCTGAACGGAAAGCACCTCCCTCATGTGCTCGGCTTTCTTGATCATCCCTCTCAGCTCGCAGACCCTTGTCAGTTTGATGCCATGGATGACATTGATTACACCTTGTGGCGCTGCGTCTAGGGCGGCTAGGCCATTTGGTTCGGTCTGTCCCAGTGGAGCGGCTTTCACGCCCTCATCGATGTATTGGTCCAGATGTCCCGCCACCACCAGCTCCTCCAAATATTGTTTGAGCGGCAAACAATCCTCCGTTCGGTGCCCCCGTTCCTCATGGAAGGTGCAACGATGTCTTGAGTTGAAACCTCTCTGTGTACTCCCCAACTTGGCCGGCCAACGAACGAAAGGTTCACCTCGGATTTCACTCAGGATGCGGTAAATAGGGATTTTAAAGACCGTGGTGATATCAGTTCGTGCCTTTAACTTTCTCTTGGTGTCTTCCTCTTTATTATGGGGAGCGTTAGCTCGGTCGTTTCTGAGACCTTTGTTTTTATCATCGCGGTTTGCGCCACGACGTTGATCTTTTGACCGATCGTTTGGGCGGTTGTCCTCCTGCCTGACCGAGTGAACCTTCCCCACCATTCTTCTGTCAGCCGCGACCGGATTGGCCTTCTTGATCGCGGAGGCAGCATCATCCTCTTCACGGATGTGCTCATTGATCCGTTGTATCAAGGACTCCATAGTCGTGGCCTGGTGCATTGTAAGCGAATCTCGTAGCTTATGCCCGACTGGGAGACCTCGCTTATATTGAGTAATCACCAAATTAGTGGGGCAATCGAGGATCTCATTGTAAGTTTCCCAGTACTTCGCATTGTATGCCTTCAATGAAGCTCCAGACTCCATCTTGATGCCCAAGAGATGGTCGACCTCCTTTGGTGTTCGAGTGTTGGTTTTGAATCTGATGACGAAAGCCTTCGATAATTGTTGCCTTCCCTCGATACTCCCCTCCGGAAGCCTTTCGAACCATTTCAGGCCCAGTTCTCCTAAGCTTGCTAGGATTATGAGGCACATCAAGGCGTCATTGCACCAGTGCCCAGCCATTACTTGCCGATAATGACTTACATGTATGTACGGGTCCGTCTTGCTGTTGTACAATGTGAACTTTGGCTGGTGGAATCTGGCAAGGAGTGGTGTACTCTCGATTTCTGGAGATAGCCGCGTAGTTGTAAGTCTCGTTAGCTCTTTGACCACAAGCGCTGGGGCCACCACTCTAGGTGCTGGCATTACCACTTCCTCATTACAATGGGTTTGGGGGCTTAGCCTCTGCAATGCCGACAATCACCAAGTCTCCCTACGGCGAGCCCTCTCTTCCAACACATCCATCAAGTCTCCTGAACGGGCGAAAAAGGAGTATCGCGACGTCGACGATGGGCGTGAGGGATGGTAGGTGCTGTCGTGAGTGTGAGATTTGCCCACCTGTGGGTCGGAGTCCTCGACCCCATAGCTTCTGGTGATAGAGAGAGAGTGCATCCTTTCTTGACAGCGACTGCCAGAGCGAGGAGATGGGGTGCGCTCACTGAGGTTGCCCTTCCTTGATCTGGCGTTTCAGCACCTCCATTTCAGCTGCCATCTTGCGAATGAGGGCGTCCTGGTCTTTGAGTTTGTGCTCCAGGCGCTGTGCTTCCCCCACCGTCGATGGCCCTCTGGACTTTTCGAGTGATCAGTACTCCTTGCGCGTTTGTCTCGCGCGCCTCGCGAAGAAGACTCCAAGCCCGTCATGGCTGGAATAGTAGGGGGCCTTCTCTCCGTCGAATAGATTCCGGTGTGACACTATCGATGATGGATAGTGGAGTCTCATCGTTGTTAGCCATGGAAACGATCGAAAAATCTTGAAGAGCAAGGTTTGAGTATCAAAGTATTTTCCACAGACGGCGCCAATTGTACGGGGGCAAAATATCCTTAGCTTTCTGTACTCCTTGAACTCAAGCTTCACGTAACTATGCCTGACCTGGAGACAAAGAAATGGTAAGCTGCCCGGTGGTGTGCTGCCGAATAGACCCTCCGACGATTAAGTCAGACTACTCGAAGAAGAAGAGAGCACTTTCTAGAGAGAGAGAGAATTGTTCAGATTGCATGAATTGCTTACCTCCAACGTTCCCCACTTCTCCTTTTTCTAGGCTGGCCATGCAGCCTCAAGGGTTATGCGTGCACTACCTCTGCTATGCTTTCCTGGACAGGTGACAGTGCTCGCCCCTCACTACCTTACGCATGTAAAGGCCAAAACCTCCAAACAGTATGTGTGGAACTGCCAAACGGTATTGACGCATGCCACGAGCGGATTTCCCCTCCGTCACACCATTGGTCCAGGTGGCATACTCCACTGGGCTGTCACGACCGACCTATCCCTTGGGAGGAAACACAGCCATAATCAATAAGGCCGAGCTATAAGAAGTCGATCCTTCTGGACTGACTGGCTGTGAGGTGCACCGGCCTTCGTCCCGGTCTAGATTCATTCCGGGCCATGCTTTACTTGGTCCAGATGCACCATTGCGGATTCGACCGAATGCCTAGCCGGATTCCAGCTAGGTCTGGCTAACGCATCATTCTATGCACCAAATCTGACAAATGTAGCTCAGCCCGGCGTGACGGGACGGGGGACCGCTTTGCACCAAGCAAACGGCTCTCGCGAGGTCCGTCATAACTCGCGTTATTGTAGCTCGACCATAATTGTCCAGTGTAAATCTCCCTCTCAGTTAATAAAGCTAACGAAAAATTAAAAATGTAGGGATTAAAGATTTTGGTAAAAATATAAGAACTAAAATGAAATTTTGATAAAAGTGTAGGGGTGTTTTGTCAACTTTATTAACTTTAGATGGACAAAAAGGTAACATTGTAATTTAACTTAAAGTGTAAAGGGTTATTTATCACAATCATAAATAGAGGGACTGATGTAAAATTTTGATGAAAGGCAATGATCCTTAGTCCAATTAATCATAAGCACTTACAAAATGAATAGATAGAAACCATTGAAGTGAGACGTGTGATGTAACTCAGGGAACCAATTGAATCATCTAGCTCACATTTGTTGATTGAACATGAGTTGAGTTTCTCGTAATGGTAGTGTTACATGTACTAATTAGTGTACCAATATATGTTAAGATATTATTACTGATTCCATCCATTATACAAATTACGAATACCTGAAATCTTAAAAATCATACCATATCATCTATTAATATATTAATTAGTATATATAATATTATTCTTCTTGTAATATTAGAATGGGGATATTTATAATTAATAATACATGCAAATTATAATATTTTCAACCATTAGTTAGCTTTGCTATAAAGAGACATATCTCATTCCAAGATTAAATATTAACGTAGATAACAATTTAATAGTAGATTAAATATTGTTCCATAAAGATAAGTTTCTACAAAATGACCAAACTACATATATATTATTTCCCAAACCCTAACCAAACTGTTTAATACTAGGGCTGGAAATGAATCGAATTATTCACGAACAGGCTTGACTCGGCTTATTAAGGGCTCGGTTTGGCTCGACTCGCGGCTTGTTTAAACGAGTCGAGCTCTAGCTTGAATAAGCTTGGCTCGTCAAGTTCGGCTTGTTTATCTTTATTTAAAAATTAGGGTAAACTACCAATAGGCCCTAATAGTTGGACTTAATTCCCATCAAGTCCTATTGAAAATAAATCTTAATAAAATTGTCGTTGCAACTTTCACTATAGTTTCTCCAGCAAGGGAAGCTAATGTTTTAGGGCATGGTTGAGCTTCATAAGCAAGCCTTACCGAACTACTTTTAGTGTTGTACTGCAATGAATCAAACTTGCTATGAATATCCAAACCAAAAAACAAATTAAGTGCATGAGCCTGTGCTGGTCACACCCACACACATTATTAAGTTACATTCATATGAACATACCATATATGTATCTACTTTCTATCAACGATCAGAATATCGATCATAAATTTGTTCATATGAAAATGCAACACATATACCTGACCCACATTTGGGTATGGATAGAGTATCCATCTGTTTGCTTCATGGCTTCTTGGAGTCGCATATCTCATGTATTAGAAAGGAATAATAATGAAAATGTCGAGAAAACACATACATCCATAAATGATAAACAAGGTTAGAAGAAATAATGACTGTTTATTAACAATAGAAAATAAAGGTTACAAAATGAGATATATATGTATATATATATAAGCTAAACAAACCCTGAAAGTACAAAAGACTAAACTACCCTTAATAATAAATAGTAATATCAAATACATATATGCTTAACAATAAATACAAATTTGAATGTAGATAGACTCTATGTTATATGGACTCAGGTACGGGTACAAGTCGAGGTCAGGCTCATCAAGCCTTACATTTAAGGGTATGCGAACTCGGCAAATAAAGGTCATATTTTTATAATTTTAATCTATTATGTGAGATAAAATGCTATTATCCGTAACACATAGTGTCAAAAAGACATTTATACAACAATTATACAATAATATATACATATAATAATAGTGTATATACATAAAATAATAGTGTTGAACACAAATATATAAGAAGTGTCCGATGAAAAGTATGCGACACATATATCCCATACCCTTGTCCAAGTATCGAATGTCCAACACAAATATTTGATTTATTTTGAAAAGTCTATGTAACATAATATAGACTTCCTTATTTATTATTTATTTTATTCTATCCAGCCTAATAGGTATCATTCAAAAAGTAGGGCACTCATCATCATGATTAGGCATCCACCACTTGATCTCACCTAGTTTTAGAACAAAACTGATCCAGACCCCCACTTGGGGGTGACCCCCACCACCCCTACATACATGTGGAGAGGCAAGGAGAGGAGGATAAAAAATAAAAAATAAAAAATAAAAACAAAAATAAAATAAAATTAGACCGATCAGATTTCACTAGGGGTGGTGGGGTCACCCCTAGTGGGGGTCTTACTCTTTTCTCATCTCTTCTCTTCCACTCACTAGATCTAGGGTTTCAACAATGAGCTTGCCGTCGTTGAGAGAGGCTGTAATCGTCGCTGGAGCGAACGCCATCATGGTTCTCTTCTCACTCTATTCTCTCATCTCCTCTTCTCTCAAACGCCTTCATTCCTCATTTTATTTCGCTACCGCAACCACCGTCGGTGGCGACCAACACCGTTGCATACATCGACTTTGACCGAGTCATCTTTCCTCGCCAAACTCCAATCCTCCGATCTCCATCCATAGACTCCGCTCTGCTTTGATTCTTTATTTTTTCCACCAAACAACCCCTGAGCCACAACGGCGACGAAAATTCTAAGGGCTTAGGCATAGTGTTTGGCAAGGAACCTTCGATTATGATAAATATGTTTTGCTAAGCACTCTTGACTTTATGGAGCATGATTCTAACGCCTTCGATGAGGGCGAGGAGGAAAAATGCAATGATATGAGATAGTGTTCAAAGACATTGATGATGGAAAGAGGAGTGATGGAGTCAAAGAAGCCATTTTCTGCAGATTACATAGCATTACTTTACTAATATATTTTCTCTCTTTCTCTACTTCTTCACTCTAGATCGATGATCTCTTTTATTTATTTATCTGCATTGTTGTTGTTCTTAACGATTTGGATTATCTTTTTTTGTTGTTGTCGTTGTTCTTATTGTTGTTGTTGTTTTCGATGATTGCAACAGATATATACACAGATATATCTGTGTAAATTTGTGTTATATCTGTGTGAAGAATTTCAACAGATTTCAAAAATTATATTTGTTCTTTCAACTAAATATTATACAAATATCAAAAATTATATTTCTTAGATCTAGTGTGTGTGTGTGTGTGTGTGTGTGTGTGTGTTTTTTTTTTTATGGTAGAAGTAGTAGTAATTGTTGTTGTTGATGATGATGATGAAACAGATTGCAACATATTCAAAAAAATTGACAGATAGGAGAGAGACAAAGATTAGAGATAATAAAATTTGGATAGATTTGTTCAAAATTTGAACAAATAATAAATTTCAGATAGATTTCTTTAAAATTTGAATAGATAAAAAATCAACAAGTAGAATTTAGGGAAAAAATAAAATAGATAATAAAATTTGGACATATAGATTTAAACAGATAAGAGAAGGAATTGAATAGATAATAAATTTTAGACAAATAGATTTAAACAGATAAGGGAAACATCTGAACAGATAATAAAATTTGGACAGATATTTCAATAGATAGGAAAAAAATTGAACATATTATCAAAAAATTAAATAGATAAAAAAATATTTAAACAAATAGTCAAAAAATTTAAACAGATAGATAAGAGGTAAAATTAGAAATAAAATATCTTTTAAAACAACAAAATGATTTCTCACCAAACTATTTCACAAATGGTGGACCTCTCACCAATAAAAACTATCCATTAGAACCTAATACGTTACGCAATTGTTAGATTGGACTTTTCAACAATTTTCTCTCTTTTTTTTTTTTTTTTTTTGAATATTTTGAAAATAAAATAGGAATTGCCTTCCATTCAATTCACTATTTGGACCGAATGGTCTAGTTTTGTATATTGTGGGCTCATTTTGGGAGCTTCTATTTACACACACCAAATACCCTCTTTGCACACACTTAATGATATTTAATCTTATTACAATTTTATCCCTAAATGAAATTACTATTTTAGACATCTACCCAATTCAAAAGTCTCAATGCACACATCCATCACGTTGAAGCTCCAAGTTCAGCACTCATTCATTAAGCTAAAGTCAATCATCCATCACGTTGGACTCACCTTCACAGAGCATCACTTATTCTTCATTCATCATTGTTCTTGAGGATTTGCCTTCTGAAAATCAACAAATAAGTGTTTATGAGAAACATAGCGAAGGAAATGAGAGTGTTTTTTTTTTTTTTTTTTTCAGCGTCGTTCGGATAACCAGAGTTGAATTGTATTATTTGGTTCGGAAATCTACTACCGAAATAATTATTTACTTTCGGAAGTTGTTGTCCAAACAAAGTTGTTAATTTCGGAACTTGTTGTCCGAACAAAGTATTTAAATTCGGAAGTTGTTGTTCGAACAAAGTTAACTTTTACAACATTCAACTTCCGAAATTTTAAAAAAAATTCAGACAACTACTTCCGAATGAAGTAAAAAAAAAATTTTCCATTTTATATTCCAAATTTGCAAACTGCAAACTAAATTTACAGTTTCGAATTGCAAATTTATATTTATAATGCCATTAAAAATTTGTAATGTTATACAAAACATGTAGGAATATGTGTCAACTAAAGAAAGTTAGGTTTGCGCGGATTTTGTGTTGGATTACACTACTCAATTCACAATTGAACAAGTTCACTCAACGAAATTATAATGATTATGTTTCGAATTGCTCACCAAATGTAAATGTTTGATAATAAGAAAATATCACTTACAAAATCAACGGCCATTGTTACCATTCCATTCTAAAAATAAAATGTCATTACAATGTCATTACAATACCATTGTTGCCATTCCATTGTAATAACAAAAATGTTAACCACTGTTACCATTACAACAATATCATCTTACAAAAATCACCAAAAAAAATTCATCAACACGCAAATAACATGTCACGAATCATCTGTATTCCTACGCCTAGGCCTACGACTATATGTCAATGTCGAAGATGGAAAGCGACCTCCAGTATGACTAGGTCCAGCAGAACTAGATCCAGCTTCGTCAATGTGCTGACCTTCAAGGACATGCGTCATACTCTCGATAGCTTGGTAAAGTCGATAAGGATGTCGAATCCCCTCCTCATACCCAGCGTCAATAATAGGATGTGAAATCTGCAGTGCATATTTTAGGGAACATATCAAAAAATAAAAAGTAAGTTACATATGCCGGTCTCTGCAGCTGTGGTATGGATCCCAAATAACCTGTAAACGTAAAGTGTTTTGAATTAAAGTACATAAAGGGTAAGATAAATGGAAGTGTTAAAATTATATCAGGATGAGTAAACTTACATCAGTAGGTACCAAACTGTCAAGCTTGGCTCAAAAAGATTTCAAATGCTCAATGGAGAAACCCGCCTCTCTCCTAGATGCCTAATGGTACACGTATGGCATGTCTTCATTGTAGGCCATGTTCTGATGAGGTCGGAATGCTCGGAAGTGCTCATAAATCCACGCCTCCAAAAGAGTCATATAACCACCCATCTGCTTAACCCCAGACCGGCTAGCATACCCCAACTGTTTGTATAAAAATGTTAATGCAGCATCATCCCCGGCGTAAGTATGAATGGATCTCAAATCCATCAATAAGCCAAGGTAAACAATAGGAACCCTGCCGCCACTCTTGTCACTGAAGAGTGTACATCCCAACAGAAACAACAAATAAGCTCTAGTAGCGCACTGTATAGCCTCCTCGGGGTCTGAATTTGTGACACTAGCAAACTGACTTCGCAACCATTCAAGCCTGACTGAATTGCCACCAGTAGAAGAAACCTCTTTATGTGCTGCACGTTCAGTAATCCCCAAGCCATAAACCAATAGTGTAACTCCATCATGATCTATCACATCTGGTATGCTGACTGATTTGCCTACAATGGGAAGGCCAAGAATAGTGCCAACATCATCCAGGGTCAAGGTCATCTCACCAACTGTCATGTGAAATGTGTTCGTCTCAGGTTGCCATCTCTCAACAAAACTGGAGATTAGAAGCTTGTTGACGAACCGATAAGTGCAACGAGTTAACTGTGACAGCCCAGACTGCTCAATAATGGCTTTGAATCTGGTGTTGTTGTCTATTGGCCACCATGGCCATGCAAGGATCTCGGAAGAGTGATTATGACACTTTAGGGGCCCTCGTTCCTATAACACAAATAATATCTCATTAGAAAGTACCATACAACACACAGGAAAAAAAAATTCATATACAAATGTTTACCTCCCCGTGCCAAAAAGCTGCAGCGACATGACTATTGAAACTCCGCAGTATTGATGGATCAGTCGGTCCACCTGGAAAAGCATGAGTACGGTCCTCTTCCTGGACAAGAGAGAGTCAGGTAAAGAGGTATCCTCCACAGCAATGTCAGGCATATCATAACCTTCAACTCGTCTTTGGCTTCGGCTCAGACTTTGACTGGCACTGGGAATATCATATTCTACCGAAACTGGATCACGACCTCGACCACGACCTTGACCTCGTCCTCGCCCACGCCCTCGTCCCCGTTCATGGTCTACATCCAATTCACGACGTCGTCTATTTGAAGCAGTAGGTGGGACACGTTGTTGATATTCAGAATCCATATTATCTGCAAAAAATAATAAGTGTGTGTAATGAGTGTGTGTGTAAAATTAATGAGAGTGTGTGTAAAATTATAATAAGTATGTGTAATGACAGTGTGTGTAAAATTATAATAAGTGTGTAAATAAAGAATGCCCATGCAAACAACAATATACATGCCCATGGTGGGGAAATTATAATAAGTGTTTAGTCAAGTGAAATTACTAATAAGTGTTTAACAAAATTATAATAAGTGTGTGTAAATTATAATAAGTGTTTTAATTAAGTGTTTTAATATACAACAGAAGGAAAAAAAAAAAAAAAACCTGTTCGGAAGTTCACAACCGAAAATACATATTCAGTTCAGAAGTTGAAATCTGAAACAAAAACATAATTTTGGAAGTTGAGTGTTGTCCAGATTCAAATTTTTCGGAAGTTGACTATCAAAACAATGTAACATTTTCGAAAATCTACTGATGAAATTATTGATTATTTTTGGATTCCTACGTCCGAACACATTGTTATATTTCGGTTAACCAGTTCCGAATGACGGTTCCAAATCAAAAACTCTACATTCCAAGTGAAAAACTCTACATTACAGATGAAAAACTCTACAATGAGGATTGAAAATGAGGATTGAATAGGAATGATGATTCAAAAGTAAACTCACCTAATGAGGATTGAAAATCTGATGGAATGCTTCAATGGGATGCAGCTTCGTGGATGAAAATGATTCAATGTATTTGCACACCTGGGTTGCTTACGGTAAGCTTCTATGTGATGGAATGCTTCAATGTATCTGCACACGGTAAGCTTCAATCCTCAAGGTTGAAGATATAGCTTCAGTTTCAATAGGTGTGCATATTTGCACTGTTGGGAGAGCTGGGTTTGGGGTCGGGGGTGTGTGTGTATGTATGAGGGTAGATTTGGAACTCACCGTGTGTGTAGTGAGTAAACTGATTAGAAATTAATTTTTTTGGTGTGTGTAGTGAGAAGGATGTGCAAAAAGGGGATTAGGTGTGTATATATAGAAGCTCCCGCTCATTTTGGGCTCACCTTGGTGATTCGAACTATTTAATTTTTAGTGCCTCTCGAATAGATCTTTTATGAAAAAAAATATATTGATATGATATTGGTAGTTACAGGCACGAATCATATTGCAAAATTGATGGTCTATTTTCTAAAATTATACTTGTGTAATTTTTTACTGACAAATATAATCTAAACATATGTCTATCAATATCTAATTAACCCAATTTTTTTCTTCATGAATGATGTTCTGTAAAGCCACTAAAAATTAAATGGTCCAAATTATTAAGATAGACCCAAAATAGGCCCACAATACACTAAACTAGACCCTTCAGTTTGAACTTGGGAAATCAAATCCCAATAAAGCAAATGTTATACATCTTCACTTATGTTCACACTAATTGAAATAATGGGTATTTTTTCATAAATTATGTTCTTTATGCTTGTGTTTCAATTAGTCTTTTTTTAATTTATTATAATCCAATTAGTCCTATAAGTTGCAAAGTTACAAAAACAATCCTATTATACGCACGTATTTTATGATCAAACACAATCATAAACCACACAGAAGGAAATGTTACCTCTGTCAATATCTGCACAATGTCACCCATATTCCCGTATGAGAGTACCGTGACGAAGACCCAATGAGGTTGATGAAGACACTTGCCATACAACTCTCTAATATGTCGCCTCTGTTGTTGGCCAAATTGTTCAATTTGGTCAAGTTCTTCAACAACGCCCCTATTTTTGCAACTATTCTTATTTTACTTCTTAGGGAGTGTTTCCACCATCAATACTAATTGTTGGTTATGGTGGGCATGTTACTAATACAAAGTGTATATGTATGTATGTATGAAATGGATATTGGAGTGGACGATTGATTGATTTAGGAGATTCAAAGAGACCCAACTCACATGCTGGGGTGGTACGACCTGGACATTATGAACATTTGGATGTCCCTATCACTGTGCTTCCATCTCTCACCCCATCTGCTTCATTACCAAGTAGTGGTGGTGCACTTTCTGTCAACCCCCCTTTATTCACCTCACAGATTGCCCATCTCAAGTGACACAGTTCAACCAAATAGTGACATTGAGCCTCCAATTTCTTCCAAATCACCAACTGTTCCAAAATCCCTTGATCATGAAAACCCTTCTCCCAATTCTAGAACCTTCCCAACTAGACTTTCATCGCCTCCTCACCACTCTCAGGGAATTTATTCTCCATGGCTAGTTCGACAAAGTGAAGAAGATATTGGCCAAGCCTAATCTCCACCATCTTCACGTTATCGCAAAATCCTACACAACGCCAAAAAATTAGGCATTGGAACACTCAATCTCCCTAACCCCATCATAGAGGAGACCGAAGAAAACCAAATTAGGACCAAAATGGTTAACCTCGGAGGAGGACACCTTGAGTTTGGAGGAGGAATCCCTTCTCAGTCAACCCCTCTTTAAGTCTCCAATGAAGATCATTCTCTGATATTGGCGAGGGATTGCTAATCCCCACTTCAAAAGACATTTTCATAATCTTATGCATGAGCGCCAGCCCCAAATTGTTGTGTTGACTGAAACTAGAGTTGGAGGAGATAGAGAAAGAGGTATTTGTGAAAATCTTGGCTTCTCCAAAGTAGAAATTGTTGAACTAGTGGGCTTTGCTGAAGACATATGGCTGCTATGGAATGATCTTGACGTCCGTTGCGACATCTGGACATATAGATTTAAACAGATAAGAGAAGGAATTGAATAGATAATAAATTTTAGACAAATAGATTTAAACAGAAAAGGGAAACATTTGAACAGATAATAAAAATTGGACAGATATTTCAATAGATAGGAAAAAAAATTGAACATATTGTCAAAAAATTAAACAGATATTCAGGTCCTTTCTAACCCTACTTGTTGGCTTTTTTCTACTATCTATGCCAACCCTCATTACTGTCTTAGAAGTGTATTATGGGACAACCTCAAATTCTTTGCAAACAACCACAACTTTCATTGGCTTGTAATTGGGGACTTCAATGAAATCATAACCAGTTCATATAAATTTGGAAGGAGAGCTATCAATCCTTATTGCTCTTAATAATTCAAAAACTGTGTGGACCATTGTGGTTTGTTGGATTTAGGATATTCGGGACCCCGATATACCTGGACTAACTTCAGATAACCTGGAACCGTCATTAGGGAGCGACTCGATAGATCCTTTTGTATTAATGCTTGGCATCTCCTATACCCAGACACTGAAAGCTCTCACCTCCCCAGAATCCATTTTGACCATTGCACTATCATTCTCAATCTTAACCCATCATTGCCTAGATCAGTATGTCCTTTTTTATTTGAAACTATTTGTGTAATAACCCTGTCCCGTGTTATGCTAATTGATCTTAATTATGATCATGATTATATGCTTGATATGGTTTTGAGTGATAATTATATGATTATATGTGTTTTTGTATTTTTATCTGTTCACCGTAGGAAAATCTATTTGATTTTCTACTTTAGAATTTAAATTGAAGGCTGTAGAGGCATCAGAAACTGAAATTGACTACGCCGTTGTGATTAGCATAATTTTTAGAGCTTATTGTGAAATTTAATTGAAAATTGATTCGGATCGAATTAATTAGATTAAATCGATTTAATTGGGCTCAATTAACTAGTGTTAATGAAACTTGATTAAGGGTGTGTATATAAAAGGGGCCAAACACACTTAACTTCCTTTTTTGAGCTCAAAATCTAATTATATACTCTAGACAAAGAGAGAGAGAGTACACGACTTAGAGAGAGAGAGAGAGAGAGGCCAAAATTGAAGATTTTGCTAAGAGATTGGAAGACTAAGGGAATTGGTACAAGATTTAACTACATTTGTGAGAATTGGAGCCTCTAGGTGAGTATTTGAGCTCAACTTCATGAAATTAAATTCATAAATAAGTGAATTCAAGCAAGATGTGTAAGCGAGGGCAAGAATGGAGTTGATTATGATGAAACTGAAGTCCATATACACATGCATGTTTAGAATTGCCATGAATTTGCATAATCAAGCATGATGCATAATGAACATGAAGAATTGAGCACCAAATTTAACATACATGCGTAATTTTTATGAGTTTCATGATCATAAGTATCATTTGTACCATTTGAAATAGAATTGGAGTCAAAAATTAACATGCATGCATGATTGATGAAGATATGAAGTTTGTATGAGGTTGAATGTATGAGTTTTGAAATTTATGAAGGGAATTCAAGATAATTTATGAGGTGGATCATGATTTTAGTCAATTGGTCCGAATTACTTACGTTCTTGTGTTATATGATGTCCTTCCATGCTTTTGTATCAAAAACATGAGTTTTGGAGCTTTTTTGGGTTGAGTTTGAGCTTCAAGAACAATTCTGGAAATTCCAAAATTCATCGGGTCCGCTCGAGTGGGGAAAGCACTGCTTGAGTGTAAAATGTTAGCTCCTAGAAGTTTTGCAGACATTGATGTTTGCTCGAGCGGGGGAGAGTTACGTTCGAACGTCCAGTCACATGTTTGACTCTCAGCTCGAGCATCCGAAGTCACGCTCGAGTGCAAAAATGAAGTAACTAGTACTTTTGCAGACCAAAGGGATCTGCTCGAGCGGCAGAAGCTGCGCTCAAGCGGAGAGCCCTGTTTCTGAAAGTTTGAAAAGGTTATTTTGTGTTTCATTTTCCATTCTCTTCCATTTCTAAGCATTCTTAGGCATGCATTGCGCTTTGTATATAACCTAAAAGGATAAGAAAGAGGCCTAAGAGAAAGAAATAAATTAAGAACGGATTGAATCGCTTGTGACCCAATATATGTTATGTGTTATGTAGGGTCGAGCACAAGGGCGAATCCACCGACAGAACACTGTGAGTAATATCTTAGTAAAGATATTTTGTAAGTATGCTATTTGTCCAATTGCTTACTCCTATTTGAGTTTCATAAGTTTGTTAATTCGAATTGTGGACAAATATTTGTTATGCTATGTGATTGGATAAGGCCGTTGGATTACAATTATGATTATGATGTGATTATGACCTCAAGTACGAATGCGCATTTCATATACGATTGGGCCAAAGTCCGTTTGACATGATTGGTGGGCCAAAGGCCGTTTGACATGAATGATTGGGCCAAAGGCCGTTTGACATGAATGATTAGGCCAAAGGCCATTTGATGGGAATGATTGGGCCAAAGGCCGTTCGATAAGAGTGAATTAGGCTCAAGGCTGTTTGACATGAATGAATTAAGCTCGAGGTCATCTATTAGGAACAAAGTGGGCCAGAGGCCATTTGATATGTTTGGACTTGTAGCTATTAATGTACCAGATAGAAACATGGATGGGCCTAAGGCCGTTTGATACGTCTGTTTTAAATTTCATTCATGTACTTTCTTTATTTGATGTTATTCACTGGGCTTTCGCTCACTCTCATTCATGTGTATGTAGGTGAGCAAAGAGATGTCCAAACCCAGCCCCGATGAAGTATGTGAGGAAAGTCAAGTGGAGTCAGCCCAAATGTCTCACGCACGAGACACCGTTTTGTTTCTTTTGGTTTACTCTCTTGTTATCTTGGTGAACATGTTGCATCACCTTTGTATATAAGTTTTTGGTTTGGCTGACTATGACTTGAACGATCCTGTATGTGTAAAATTCTATGTTATGTTCCCTGGTGTGGGTTATTAATAAGTATATATGAGATATTATGATGTGCCATGTAAGCACAGCTCTATGGACAAAAATTTTAAGCTTGCTTCTGTTTTGGCCCCTTATTCTATTGATAATATGTTTGGTCAGGTTTGTGGCCATAGGTAATCTCTTGATTACTGGCCGGTTATGACCTTAATCCATAGGGGCGGGTTCGGGTCATGACAATTTGGTTTTCGAACCCCTCTCTTTTTTTTGTTATAAAGGATAGCTAGAGCAACCCCTTAAACTCCTTCACCAACTGTGTGAATGATTTTTAAATCAGAGTTTCTCTGTGGAATAAAAATAACTTCAGAACTATTTTTCATAAGAAAAAGAGATTAGTAGCTAGAATTTTGGGGATTCAAAAAAACCTTCACCTAAACCCCACCTCTTTTCTTTTTGACCTTGAAAAATCCCTCATTAGTGAGTATAATGGTATCCTTAAACTAGAATAGGAATTTTGGGCTCTCAAAGCCAGAATGAATTTTATCCTTGATGGTGACCGTAATACAAAAATTTTTCATGCTTCTGTCGTCTCCTATCGAAGGAAGAATAAAATCTTTGCTCTTAAAGATTCAAACAATTGTTGGTTCTATGCAAAGGGGGTTGTTAAAGCTAATATTGTCAACTACTTCTTTGATCTCTTTTCTATATCCCAAACCTTAGTTCCTTTCCACCCACAAATTGACCTGTGCTTTCCTACTATTGATAACTTACTCCATTGCTCCCTTTCTGCCCCTCATTCCATGAGTGAGATCAAATCAGTCCTTAAATCCTTTAAACCTTAGAAGACCCCTAGGCCAGACGGCTTGCACCTAGGCGTTTTTCAATGTAGCTGGGAAATTGTTGCACCTTCTGTGCTACATTGTATCAAAAAAGCTTTCATCATTGGTAAAAGAAGCCTAGATATCAACAAAATTTTCTTGTGTCTTATTCCGAAAGTTGGTCATCCCAAGCAGATTACACAGTTCCGTCTCATTGTCCTTTGCAACACCATTTACAAGCTCATCACTAAAACCATTGTAGCCCACCTCCGTCCTTTTTTGAATGATCTTGTCAGCCCTCTTCAAGCTAGTTTCATTCTTGTTAGAAAAGTCACTGATAATGTAATCATTGTTCAAGAGTGTGTCCATCATTTCAAACATAAGAAAGGGAAATCTGGATCTATGATTATGATATTGGACCTTGAGAAAGCTTTTAACCGTCTTGAATGAGATTTTATCAAAAAAGTGCTTCATTTTTTCAATTTCCCATCTCTTTGGATAGACCTCATTATGTCTTTTCATCCTCTTCAACTCTTTTAATCTTGTTTAATGGTGGCACCACTGATTCCTTCAACCCCTCTAGAGGCATTGGGCAAGGTGACCCATCTCTCCTTACTTTTTCATCATGTGCCTTGAATATCTCTCTATCAGGATCAATAAGGCTTGTGATGAAAACAAATGGGTCCTTATTAAAATTAGTAGAGAGGGCCCTGAGCTCTCTCATTTGTTCTTCGCTGATGACCTTATCTTATTCAGCAAAGCCACTAAAAAAATATATATATATATTACCTTTGCATCAGGGACATTCTCCATGGTTTTTACTCTCAATTTGGTCAAAAAATCAGCTTCCACAAATCTAAGGTTCTTTTCTCTTCAAATCTTAATACCAGTGTCCAGAACCAACTTGCAGCTACACTTCAAATTCCTAAAACCACCAATTTAGGTTGGTACCTAGGTTGCCCTATTCACCATGAGATACTTAATAGATCTTCATTTCATTTTCTAATTGAAAAAGTCCAACCTAAACTAGTTGGTTGGAAAAGTAAATTGTCTAAAGCTGGTCGTACTACTCTTATCAAAGTTGTTCACGCAACTATCCCATCATATGTTATGTAATGTAACTACTTCCCCATTTCGATTTGTAACTTTCTTGACAAAATTGGTAGAGATTTTCTATGGGGCTCAAATGAGGAGGTTCAAAAAATCCATGCCATCAATTGGGATACTATAACCAAGCTAAAAAAGTTTTGAGGATTGGGTATTAGACAATCACAACTGGCCAATAAAGTTTCTATGGACAAACTTGGAAGTTGACTTCACAAAAAGAAAGAGGTCTTGTGGGCTTGATGGGAAATATAAACACCTTGAGTCAAATCCCAGCAGATCTTCTCCTATTTGGAAAGGGATCCAAAAAGGAAAAAACCTCATTGATAAGGGCGCTAGAATCCTTCTTAAGAGTGCTTTAGACACCTTCTTCTGGTTTCAAAACTGGAGTGATTTTGGCCCACTTAGGCAAGCCATTTCTGGTCCCCTCCATCTCCATATGGAGTCT
The DNA here is from genome assembly GCF_004153795.1 of Camellia sinensis. Taxonomy (NCBI): domain Eukaryota; kingdom Viridiplantae; phylum Streptophyta; class Magnoliopsida; order Ericales; family Theaceae; genus Camellia; species Camellia sinensis. The sequence continues at coordinate 122,028 of NW_021025563.1, read as the reverse complement.
TTAAAAGTTAGGAAGTGCTGGAAAAATAATTCTTGGGACCTCTCAAACATTTCATTTGACCTCTCCCCCATATCATCAATGTCATTTGTGCAAAAATTCTTTCTTGGTTCACTTCCAACAGTGATATTCAGGTTCGGAATTTCTTTGCAAATGGTGGGTTTGATACAAAATCTGCCTACATGCTCACTAAAGGGTTCAACTCATCAACCCCTTAACCAATTGGTCATGGATCTGGCATATCCTTGCAAACCCAAGAATAAAACAACTCATTTGGTTGTCCTTGCATCATAAACTTACCACAAAGTCCTTTTTTTCCCCCATAGAAACATCACTGTAAACACCTCATTTTGACACTCTGTCACGACCCAAATCCACCCCTATAGGTTTAGCGTCGTAACCGGCCAGTAATCTTAAGATTATCGAAGGCCTCTAAGACAAATTAGCAAAATAAAGGGCTAGTGGAAGCAAATATCAAGAATATAATCATCTAATAAGCTGCACTAACTTATATGAGACAGACATTTTAAACTTAAATATATAATAAATGCCATGGACACATCATTCTAACTCCAACCATATACAGATGAAACAAAAGGGACTTAACCCTATTTATAGAGTCACACAGAGACTCGTCCAATAAACAAAAGAAATAAAAGCTTAAAACTTGTTCATAACACAATGATTACAGAACTCATCCACAAAAGACTTTGAGGAACCTCCACGTGAGGCACTTAGGTTGGTTGACAAAATAGAAGTCTAGAAAGGTGCCATTAGGCTCGGTCTTGCACTTATTCACCTACATATATATACAAACAGTGAACTAAACCTCAGTGAATAACATTACGATAAAGAGGTTAGTGAACGAATTTCAAACATTCCATAATCATAAAATAGATCACAACATAATCATTCTCATATCTGAACATAATAATGGTACATCTAATAGAACATAGCATATCAGCTTCCAACTAAAGTAATTGGTCTCAAACACCAATTATCAAACATAACGCCACTTTATCAAGTGGCTAACGAGATCTCGTAATCACATATATATCATAGACCCGCATTAATATGTTGTCCCCCATGACTTGGGACTTTCTTTGCATGCTGCAGTAGATTCAAACATAGAACATTTGTTCACGTAAACAAAATATCATTTCAGAAATCATAACTTATCAAATAACATTTCGATCATAATTCATATGAACATATATTTACAATAACGTCACTCATAGTGGGCTTCCAGAACGGTTGATCAGTCTTCGAGTCTTGACCTACATTCACAAACGTACATAGCACAAACCATGTCTTATCATTACACATTCATATGGCCATCATGGCTTAGCTTTCCTTACATTAGCCTCTTATTCTTTCATATCACATAGCTTATACTCATTTAAACACACACTCTCAATACACTTGACTTATTACATCTCTTTTTAGGTGTATCTCTAATTCTTATCCTTATTATTGTGGCTTAACCATGGCTTAAGAATGCCTAGGATGGAATAAGGATGCAATTTAACACTTTGAAATACTTAGCAAAATTTCTAAAAATAGGACAATTCGCTCGAGCGAAGCTTTGGTCGCTCGAGCGGATCCCTTAGTCTGCAAAAGTTTCGAGAGCTCGCATTTTAGGCTCGAGCCAACTTCTCGGTCGCTCGAGCAAAGATTGAAAATAAAAGGTGGTTGTTCAAGCAAACCATCAAACTTTACAAAAGTACTGAGAGCTTGCAAAGTACGCTCAAGCAACGGTTTGTTTGCTTGAGTGGTGTGACAGAATTGTGGAATTTTCAAATTTGCATTGAAAGCCCAAAACCCAATTTCAATGCATCAAAACTCATTCTTTTGGGCCAAAACTTGAGAAAACACTTAGAACATTGTATAACATCATGAATTGAAGTTCATTTTGCAAAATCAAAGCCTAAAAGCATGTCAATTCTTCAAAACCAAACTTTAAAACACATGCATGAAATGATAAAGAAATCCAAACTTCCAAAACATGGACAAATGAGATGTTTAAGTATGAAATCATGGTGAACTCTCAATTCTTAGCAAATATATACATTTGCATGTGTGAATTCTTAGAAAATAAACTCAAAACTTGCATGCATGTGAAAATCTTTTCCAAAATTCGTTGTTAAACTTCAAAAACATAGAAATCACTTTCAAAACTTCATGACTCATGCTTGCATGTAACTTATAGCTTCTAATTCCATCTATAATGGCATGAATGATGTTTAAAAATAAGAGTTCATGACAAATTCATGAATGCATGTATGGAATTGACCTTAATTCTCACAATCTTAGCTTAATTAGCGAATTATTCATATACTCTTCTTGAATTCACAAACTTTGTGACTTAATATCATGAATTAGAGTTCAAACTCTTACCAAAAGTCTTCAATTACACATGTACTAGCAAATTCTTTGAGTTCTACTTCACAAATCTTCCATCTCCTTGAATTTCTTTAAGCTTTTCTTCAAATACACACTTTCTCTCTCTACAAATGAGCTCTCTCTCTCTTTCTCTCTCCCTCTCTCTCTAAAACTTGATTTTTAGATTTTTGCACTCAAAATGGTAAAGTTAAGCTCACAAATGAGCCTAAGTGTGACAACTTCGATCCATAATTTGCCCATAATCCATGATTAAGAATGCTAATTAAGTTTTAAGAATGAGATTATGTGTTGATTTTGCATTTTCTATGGTATTTGTGTTCTATCTTTCTGTCGTAGGATTATATGTTCTGAATTTCTATTTCGATATGAAAATTGAAGGCCTTAACGACATCCGAACATGAAATTGACTATGTCAATGTGTTAATTTGACTTTTTAGAATTTTATGGCAAGTTTAATTGGAATTCGATTCGGAATTAAATAATTACATTAAATTGATTAAATTAAGCTAAGGCTAATCAAGATTAATTAGATACCACTAATTAAGCCTATAAAAGGCTAATTGATCCAAAGACCTTCCTTATACACTCCGCAAGTCATCCTTGAGCCTTCAAAAATGTAGAGAGAGAGAGAGAGAGAGAGAGAGAGTGTATGTGTGTGTGTGTGAGAGAATTCGAGATCAAAGAAGAGAAAATGAAGAATTGGTGGAATTGGAAGACAATTTGGAGCTTTGAGTTAAAATCACACTTGAATTCAACCGTAGGTAAGAATTATACTCTTAAACTTTGTATTTAAGACATTAAGTATATAAATTCAAGAGAGTTGGGTGGTTAAATACAAGAATTAAGCTAAGATTGAAGGATTAAAACTTAATACATACATGTATGTATATTTCATGGCATTTGAGGTTATTTTCCCAAAGAGTTCTTGCATGTTCATACCATTTTATCCTAATTGTTCACAATTTAACGAGTTTGAGCTCAAAACAATAGATGCATATGCTATACATTAAGTTAAAGGGTTGGTTTTGAAGAATTGACTTACTTTTGGGCTTTGATTTTGTGAATTGAACTTCATTTCATGTTTTTCAACAAGTTCTTAAGTTTTGGTCCAAAAGAAAGAGTTTTGATGTGTTAAACTTGTGTGTTTTGAACTTGTAAGTGTAATCTGAAAGTTCCAGAATTCGTAGGGTTCGCTCGAGCGATGGTTTCTTCGCTCAAATGTACTTTGAGAGCTCTTAGTATTTTTGTAGAGTTTGATGGTTGGCTCAAGCAACCAAAAGACCGCTCGAGCTACCACCCTTTGTTTTGAACCTTGGCTCGAGCGATCAAAAGTTGGCTCGAGCATAAAATGAGACCATCCAATACTTTTACAGACTAAGGGGTCCGCTCGAGCGACCAAAACTTCGCTCAAGCAAACTGCCCTGTTTTCTGAAATTTTGCAAAGTGTTTCAAGTGCATAATTGCATCCTCATTCCATATTAGGCATTCTTAAGCCATAATTTAGGCTACACTAATGAGGATAAGAGTTAGAAACACACCTACAAAGAAATGAAATAAGACAAGTGTGTACAGAGCATGTGTTTTAATGTGTATCTATTATGTGTTTGTGTAGGTCACACGTTACCGTCTGTCTGATTTGTCTGTTCTGCTTCTGGAGCTATCTGTGAGTAACAACCTTGTAAAGATATGTTCAATTATAAGTATTTTCTAACAGATATGATAAGCTTTGTTTTCTGAAATGATATTTTTTGTATAGATGAATGATTGTCCAATTTCTGAAATGTATTGTGACATCCTTAGTATCATTTAAATCTGTGATCTGTTATCTGTGTAACGCCCTTTATTTTATTACTCGGATAACCTTACCGATATTCATTAATTAAGTCCATTTACAAATAACATTTTATCTTTGAATGAAATGATGAATAATTAAATATACATATTCTCTCTCGTTATACAACAATGACATTTACATACAAATAAAAGAAATGCCCTGAGGCTTACAATAAAAGAGAGGATACTACTATTTACAAAAAAAAAATAGCACTTAGCCAAACAACAAATGAAGTAGTACAATCCATCACTATATTACACTTATGAAATGGTAAAAACCATTGTTTGATTTTCAAATCCGAAAAGCATTCCCTGTACACATGTACAAGTAGGAGGTGAACAACCACTAGCTCACCAAACAATCCCATATTAAAACATTAGAAGATAACGTGAAATCATATCATGTCAAAACCATTTGATTTTATTACATAATCTCTTAAATCTAATTTATTTAATTAACCACAACGAGTTAACTTAAATAAATAAATATGTTTCGATAGCAACATGACATCTTTTTCAATTCATTCAATTATGTCATCATCAATTGAATCAAATAATTAAACAATGAATCAAATCTATTTTATACAGTCTTATGAGATGAATGCATATGCCATGTCATACTCAAAATATTTTTCTCGTCTTTTAAAAATTTTATGTACAATGCCAATTTGAAAACACATTAATCCAACAATTTCAATAAAATTCCAAGATGGTAACTGGTGTCTGCAAGTAGACTATACAAGTACTACCAATTTGTCATTTTTACCAGTATTAACTAGAAGGCTCGACACCTATAATCTTTCATTTTTACCAGTATTAATTGGAAAGCTCGACATCTATCCGCGCGGTTTCTAGTCTTTCACTATGGACACTCAGGCCAACTTAACCAATATCAAACTACACCCCCTAGCCGAACTTACCAACGTATTTACCCAAAACAATTCAAAATGATCTTGTTTCACCAAAACAATTCATTTCTCAAAACCATAGTTTTCAATTAAATTCGAAATCTATGATAACAATGAAATGGAATGGCAATACAATATTAACAATGCATTAGAATAGTTCTAATTTCAATTCCACCACACAATGTTCCATTGTAATCAAATTCCATATCTCTATCAATATAATACCATGATACAATCCTAAGAGATAGTGTAATAATGTCAATATTCATGTATTTACCACATGTAAATCAACAAATTTCCAACTTAGTCATTTCAAGACAAATCTGTAACCTATTAGCATACGCCAAATATTAAAACTACTTATTAATTTCCCAATTATTTTGACTCACACAAAACCTTCAATTAATTTTTGTTTCACCTCAACCAAGATAATCAATATGATTTTCACCAAATCTCATACTTATTAAATATTACCATTTCCATCCTACTATATAAAAAATTATAGTATAATCTCAATAACATACTTTTAACCATAACGGATATAACTTTTTAACCAAAACTAATTTAATCGACTAAATTAGTAAGTTTATTATATTAAAAAAATTTCAAATTTATAATACCAAACCTAACTTCATATGCTTCATCCCTCAAACATAACCATATTTCAACATAACTATTTTTTTTGTAACAAGCTACTTAAAGAGGTAATATTTTTCCCAAATTCTCTACCAATAACAATTTTCACAACTTTTCTAAAATTAATTAATCACATGATCTTTATATCAAAAATTATGAAATATGCTCAACAGTAACATTTTCAAGGCAGTGAGTTCAAAAATTCACATTTCACATTTTTTTTTTATTTTCACAAAAATAAACACAACTTTATCATCAACATATCACCTTTTATCAAAAATCATGAATGTGACACTTTTAGAGTTTTTAATCCTAAAACAACTCTATAATCCCAACTTAACAATTTACACAATATTCCTCAATATCAATTTATTTTTCTCAAAAATAAATTCCAAAGTCAAAGATAAAAAAATAATTCAACTTTATATTTCTCAAAATAAATCATCTAATCATAATATGATGTAAATACAATCATACAATCTTTAAATTTTATTTTTGGATTTTTTTTTACCAAATTAACAACACAAAATGATTTTTCCAAAATCAATCTCAAAATACCAACATTCTTAACATTTCAACATAATTTTTCTCCCAAAAATTACAAAACAAAAATCTAAAAATTATATGTATATATATGCAATAACCTCTTAAAATGATATATTTTCTCAAATAACCCTAACATAGCTTTAATGTAAAAATATAAAAAAAGTCCCTACCTCAAATAATGAAGAAGAGCAGATCTGGAAGGCACATCTTGCCCAATCATGAATCCGAGACTACCATTGCGAAGATCACGACGAGCTCTCCGACTTTCATTTACAAAGTTTTTGCAAAATCTCACTCTAATGACTCCTATTTGAAGCTCAAAGCTTGAGCAAAAATGGAGGAAAGAGAAATGGAGAGAGAGACGTACAGAGAGTAAGAGAGAGGCAGAGGGTTCTGCCAAACAAATGAAATGAAATGGAAGGGAAGAAGAAATGATGGCAAGGAAACAAAAAGGGGGCCACCCACGTGGGTTTGTTCCCCAAAACTTATTTTTTTTCCAAAAATATAATTTTTGTAATAATACCTCAAAATCTTATAATATAAATTATAAAATGATATAATTTTTCTCATCACAAAATATTATATTTACCACAAAATATAATATTTTGATCACTACGAAATATACACATTTTCATTCTTTATAAAATATAAAAAAATTTCGCCATATGGTACACACCATAATATCAACTATCAAATATTTATTATAATCTTATATAATAAATAATAACAACTCCTAAGGTGGTTACTACCAATCACCTTCTTAATGTATTATATGTTATTAGCTATTAGTGTTATTAGCTGTAAAGTGTCCAAGCTGTAATCATGATGTCTTTACTTTCGATTCCTTTAGCAACACTGAACATACTCTTCTCTCTATAAAGAAGATTTAATATATATATCAATATACATTATTCTCTTTCTCTATACATTAATACATTAAATTAACATGGTATCAGAGCGAGGTTAAGAACCTACTAATTTCGCTTCACCGGTGGGCGGCAGCCTCGCCTTAGCCGCCCACCGGACCTCTACAAATGCCTTCACTCCGCTGCCACAAATTCCATAGTTGAACTCTTCTCTGCCTTACAATGGCTCAATCAACTTGCTGAGCTCTCTCGCACCACTTTGAGTTTCTACGGCCGCCGCAGTAGCAGCAGCAGCTGTAACGCCCTCAAATAAACCCATAATAACCATAACATTAACATGCATTTATAAAAGAAAACGAATCATTTGAGTTAGTCATCAGAGTATTCTTATTGAAAGACATCACATGTAACATCCTGCAACATCAAAATAAATGCCCTAAGGGCTTACATCTTTCCAAGCTAACACTTGGACACAAAAAGGATGAGTACTAACTCATTTACAAGTTAAGCCCTAGGCTTGAATGTTGACATGAAATCTCAAAAAAATAACAAAGTAAAACATATAACTAAAGACAAGTCTTCAAAATCCCAAACACCATATCCTTCCAGGCTAAGTCCGTGGAGGTAGCTTATCACCTGAACCTGAAAATGATGTTCCCATAAAGGGTGAGCCACAGCCCAGTAGAAAAATACTAAACCAAATATAAGCATTGAATAAAGCTAAAGCATTCAATAGATGGTTAACCAAGATAATCAATTACATCATTATACAGTTTCATGACACTAATGTCAATGACACGTTTCACTTTTCTTTATTATCAATATGGCTCAGAACCTGGCCAAACTTACCACAGTGAACTATATATGTTATATTCACATTACTTCCAATATCAAACAAACAAATGAGACTCAGGCTCATATCAAAACACTTCATACTTCCCATTTGATACACATTTTAGTGCTGTATCAATAATCATGTAAAAACACTTCAATATAATAAGCACACATAAAAATGGTGCTAATGGAGTCCATCCCCTATCTCCTCCCAAACAAAAATCCGGTTTAGAGGTCCATCCCCTATCTTCCCCTAAACCGTGGAGTACATCCCCTATCTCCTCCCAAACAATAATCCGGTTTAGAGGTCCATCCCCTATCTTCCCCTAAACCGTGGAGTACATCCCCTATCTCCTCCCAAACAATAATCCGGTTTAGAGGTCCATCCCCTATCTTCCCCTAAACCGTGGAGTACATCCCCTATCTCCTCCCAAACAATAATCCGGTTTAGAGGTCCATCCCCTATCTTCCCCTAAACCGTGGAGTACATCCCCTATCTCCTCCCAAACAATAATCCGGTTTAGAGGTCCATCCCCTATCTTCCCCTAAACCGTGGAGTACATCCCCTATCTCCTCCCAAACAATAATCCGGTTTAGAGGTCCATCCCCTATCTTCCCCTAAACCGTGGAGTACATCCCCTATCTCCTCCCAAACAATAATCCGGTTTAGAGGTCCATCCCCTATCTTCCCCTAAACCGTGGAGTACATCCCCTATCTCCTCCCAAACAATAATCCGGTTTAGAGGTCCATCCCCTATCTTCCCCTAAACCGTGGAGTACATCCCCTATCTCCTCCCAAACAATAATCCGGTTTAGAGGTCCATCCCCTATCTTCCCCTAAACCGTGGAGTACATCCCCTATCTCCTCCCAAACAATAATCCGGTTTAGAGGTCCATCCCCTATCTTCCCCTAAACCGTGGAGTACATCCCCTATCTCCTCCCAAACAATAATCCGGTTTAGAGGTCCATCCCCTATCTTCCCCTAAACCGTGGAGTACATCCCCTATCTCCTCCCAAACAATAATCCGGTTTAGAGGTCCATCCCCTATCTTCCCCTAAACCGTGGAGTACATCCCCTATCTCCTCCCAAACAATAATCCGGTTTAGAGGTCCATCCCCTATCTTCCCCTAAACCGTGGAGTACACCCCCTATCTCCTCCCACACAAAACAATGTATGCAAATACAATGCTCAATCAATACACGTATTTTCTGTATCAATGCAATAATCAAAATTCAATGACTTAACCAATGTGATTAGTTTCAATTATTCCTAATCCACATGCAATGTCTACAACAAACACGACTATCCTCCACCGATAGCCCAAAACAGTTATTTCTAAACAGGAAATAAATGTATCAACTAACATAATTCCAACATTTTCATAGGTGAGTGATTAAACTAACCAACTACACCATTTAATCAATAAATTCATTAATTCCATGAATTCAACTAAATTCCCCAATTTTCCCTGAATTGATTATATAAATTAATTTATTACAACAACTAAGGTTTTTCCCAAGAGAGTGATGATGGGGGCGAGGTTTGCAGTGGAAAGAGAGTGAGGGTGGGTGAGACGTACGAGGGAGAAAGGTGTGGGAGGAGATTTACAGAGATAATCTGCGATGGTGAGGTATAGCTCATAGTCTACTAAAAAAAAAGTATAGCTCGTAGGTCTGCTATATAACATTTCATCCTTGGATGAAATGATGAATAATTAAATATACATATTCCCTCTCGTTATACAACAATGACATTTACATACAAATAAAAGAAATGCCCTGAGGCTTACAATAAAAGAGAGGATACTACTATTTACAAAAAAAAAATAGCACTTAGCCAAACAACAAATGAAGTAGTACAATCCATCACTGTATTACACTTATGAAATGGTAAAAACCATTGTTTGATCTTCAAATCCAAAAAGTATTCCCTGTACACATGTACAAGTAGGAGGTGAGCAACCACTAGCTCACCAAAAAATCCCATATTAAAACATTAGAAGATAACGTGAAATCATATCATGTCAAAACCATATGATTTTATTACATAATCTCTTAAATCTAATTTATTTAATTAACCACAACAAGTTAACTTAAATAAATAAATATGTTTCGATAGCAACATGACATCTTTTTCAATTCATTCAATTATCTCATCATCAATTGAATCAAATAATTAAACAATGAATCAAATCCATTTTATACAGTCTTATAAGATGAATGCATATGCCATGTCATACTCAAAATATTTTTCTCGTCTTTTAAAAATTTTATGTACAATGCCAATTTGAAAACACATTAATCCAACAATTTCAATAAAATTCCAAGATGGTAAATACGACTCAGATAATCTCTAGGCTGGTGTCTGCAAGTAGACTATACAAGTACTACCAATTTTTTATTTTTACCAGTATTAACTAGAAGGCTCGACACCTATAATCTTTCATTTTTACCAGTATTAACTGGAAAGCTCGACATCTATTCGCGCGGTTTCTAGTCTTTCACTATGGACACTCAGGCCAACTTAACCAATATCAAACTACATCCCCTATCCGAACTTACCAACGTATTTACCCAAAACAATTCAAAATGATCTTGTTTCACCAAAACAATTCATTTCTCAAAACAATAGTTTTCAACTAAATTCGAAATCCATGATAACAATGAAATGGAATGGCAATACAATATTAACAATGCATTAGAATAGTTCTAATTTCAATTCCACCACACAATGTTCCATTGTGATCAAATTCCACATCTTTATCAATATAATACCATGATACAATCCCAAGAGATAATGTAATAATGTCAATATTCATGTATTTACCACATGTAAATCAACAAATTTCTAACTTAGTCATTTCAAGACAAATCTGTAACCTATTAGCATACGCCAAATATTAAAACTATTTATTAATTTCCCAATTGTTTTGACTCACACAAAACCTTCAGTTAATTTTTGTTTCACCTCAACCAAGATAACCAATATGATTTTCACCAAATCTCATGCATATTAAATATTACCATTTCCATCCTACTATATCAAAAATTATAGTATAATCTCAATAACACACTTTTAACCATAACTGATATAACTTTTTAACCAAAACTAATTTAATCTACTAAATTAGTAAGTTTATTATATTAAAAAAAATTCAAATTTATAATACCAAACCTAACTTCATATGCTTCATCCCTCAAACATAACTATATTTCAACATAACTATTTTTTTGTACCAAGCTACTTAAAAAGGTAATATTTTTCCCAAATTCTCTACCAATAACAATTTTCACAACTTTTCTAAAATTAATTAATCACGTAATCTTTATATCAAAAATTATGAAATATGCTCAACAGTAACATTTTCAAGGCAGTGAGTTCAAAAATTCACATTTCACATTTTTTTTATTTTCACAAAAATAAACAAAACTTTGTCATCAACATATCACCTTTCATAAAATATCATGAATGTGACACTTTTAGAGTTTTTAATCCTAAAACAACTCTATAATCCCAACTTAACAATTTACACAATATTCCTCAATATCAATTTATTTTTCTCAAAAAAAAAAAATTCCAAAGTCAAAGATAAAAAAATAATTCAACTTTATATTTTTCAAAATAAATCATCTAATCATAATATGATGTAAATACAATCATACAACCTTTAAATTTTATTTTCGGATTTTTTTTACCAAATTAACAACACAAAATGATTTTTCCAAAACCAATCTCAAAATGCCAACATTCTTAACATTTCAACATAATTTTTCTTCCAAAAATTACCAAACAAAAATCTGAAAATTATATGTATATATATGCAATAGCCTCTTAAAATGATATATTTTCTCAAAATAACCCTAACATAGCTTTAATGTATAAATATAAAAAAAGTCCCTACCTCAAATAATAAAGAAGAGCAGATCTGGAAGGCACATCTTGCCCAATCATGAATCCGAGACTACCATTGCGAAGATCACGGCGAGCTCTCCGACTTTCATTTACAAAGTTTTTACAAAATCTCACTCTAATGACTTTTATTTGAAGCTCAAAGCTTGAGCAAAAATGGAGGAAAGAGAAATAGAGAGAGAGACATACAGAGAGTAAGAGAGAGGCAGAGGGTTCTGCCAAACAAATGAAATGAAATGGAAGGGAAGAAGAAATGATGGCAAGGAGACAAAAAGGGGGCCACCCACATGGGTTTGTTCCCCAAAACTTATTTTTTTCCCAAAAATATAATATTTTGATCACTACGAAATATACACATTTTCATTCTTTATAAAATATAAAAAAATTTCGCCATATGATACACACCATAAAATCAACTATCAAATATTTATTATAATCTTATATAATAAATAATAACAACTCCTAAGGTGGTTACTACCAATCACCTTGTTAATGTATTATATGTTATTAGCTGTTAGTGTTATTAGCTATAAAGTGTCCAAGCTGTAATCATGATGTCTTTACTTTCGGTTCCTTTAACAACACTGAACATACTCTTCTCTCTATAAAGAAGATTTAATATACTGAATATATCAATATACATTAATACATTAAATTAACATGGTATCAGAGCAAGGTTAAGAACCTACTAATTTCGCTTCACCGGTGGGAGGCAGCCTCGCCTTAGCCGCCCACCGGACCTCTGCACATACCTTCACTCCGCTGCCACAAATTCCATAGTTGAACTCTTCTCTGCCTTACAATGGCTCAATCAACTTGCTGAGCTCTCTCGCACCACTTTGAGTTTCTACGGCCGTCGCAGTAGCAACTGCAGCGTCATGGTCTCTAGTGTCGTCGGATAGATCGCATCTGGCTTTGGATCTTCAAAGATCATGAGACATCCGGCACCTTGATATTGCAATCTCACCTTGGCAGATGATAATATTCCTGCCACGTCATCGGCCTGGTGAAATGGCCAAGCACAATGTTGCTCTCTCTCTCTCTCTCTCGCTCTCTAATCCTAATAGGAGCGCACGAGAATTCCTGTGTTGGCCCCACTCCCCATTTGGATTCGCCTTTGTTTTGGTATAAACCCAATCTTTTTTTCTTCTTTTATTTATTTACTTATTTATTTATTTTTAATTCACCTTTATTTTATTTTATAATCAACAAACCCATCATTCCTCCTAGTTTGATTTCAAAAGCAATTATTATTATTATTATGGCCAACACCATGTGTTTTCTTTTAATCCACTTTTTCAACCATTATTCTTATTTTTTACCACTCCACATATTCAGAAACCCTTACTGATTTTTCAAAACTTTATTTTATTTTATTTTCTTTTATTCTTTTTTTTTAAACATATCCATCATTTTATTTTCCCAAAAAAAAAAAAAAAAAACTCACACAACCAACGCAATGATGCTTTTCTAGTTTTAACCAAAGCAATGGGCCAGCTGTCCACCCACGTTGTTCCACTTTCTTTATTTTATTTTATCTTTCTTTTTCCATTACAAAAACATAAAATAAAATAAAAAAAACAAACAAACAAACAAAAACAAAAACAAAAACAAAAGCAAAAATACTGCACAACCAAACCTTGTTTTATTCATCTCAGGGATCAACCCCGATCACCGTTCTACATCCCAAACAAAACAAAAAAAAAAACAAACAAACAAACAAACCACCACCCACCACAAACACCGACCTTATTTTTTCGCCTCTTTTGCTGCTCTCTTCCTCTTGCCTCCGTCTTGGTCGTCCCTTATCGGCGCTACCTCCGTGCTTCCAAGTCCACCGAGCACGTTGCCTCCTCGCTACTCCTCAAACGCAACATATGGCGGACCTGCGAATCGGAACATGATCGTGACCTTCCGTTTCAGCTCCTTGTTTTCTACATTCAGTACGTAAATCTTTGTTCATGTATCCTTATACATGCACTGCAGCAGAGCGAATTGGGCATTTACCTGGTGCACCTCACTGGTTCTATTCTGCAGCCGGTGCGACAACTTGGAGACCGCAGTCACTGTCTCTAACCACGACTTCAACATAAAATGGTTCGCCTCAATGTCCGATTGTGTTGCCATTTTTTGCTCTACTGACGGTATTGAAAAGTTTAACGGCGCAAAAGCAGCTGCACTCGGTCCAGGGGCGCTTGGTTGTGCATCCAGGGCGACAGAACCAATTATCTCTATTGTGGACTCATTCAAGTCTGGAAACAGGGTGAGCGGACCACGGGACGAAGAGGCCATGTTTTGTTAGGGGTTGCTAAGTGTTTCAGATTCAGAGAAACAGAGTGTTTCCAGGTTTACAGCTCTCAGAGAACGAAGAGGTTTCAGACTGGTTTGGTTTGCACAGCCTTAGCCTCCGCCTCGGTTTAAATAGAGAGTGCAGAGCCGCAGACGACAAACAAAACAGGATCACGTGTATCGCGCGCCGTTCGGCGCGACTTTTAATATATTGGGTGCACCTTTTAAGGGCGCAACATTTGAGGGCACGGCATTTGAGGGCACAATATATCTCTATATGTATATCTTTTGGGCAGCCTATATACACGAACATACAGTGTCCTCTACAACGGTCTGACACACCCACACAGTGTCTTCTATAACGGTTCGACAAGACCATACAGTGTCTTCTTCAACGATCTGACACGACCATACAGTGTCTCCTCTCCTATTTTATTTTTTAGTTTATTTTCACGTTTTGTTACTCTCTCCAAACTCAAGTTGGTTGGTTCCTATCCTCCTTGAGTTTGAGGGGGACTGCTAATGTATTATATGTTATTAGATGTTAGTGTTATTAACTGTAAAGTGTCCAAGCTGTAATCATGATGTCTTTACTTTCAGTTCCTTTAGCAACACTGAACATACTATTCTCTCTATAAAGAAGATGTAATATACTGAATATATCAATATACATTATTCTCTTTCTCTATACATTAATACATTAAATTAAAAAGGACCAAACAGTTAAACATGAGTCATTAAACAAACTCAATTTAAATTAAATCTAAATCATGGGTCTCACCCATAAGTCAAACATGGTCCAATTATACACCAAAATAGTCCCAACAAATTTATCCAAATCATGATCTAAAGATTCAAAATTAAATAACATAATTCTGCTATAAATTAAACTGAACACCAATTAGTCCGTGAATTTTCATAAAATAAATACTCATCATTTAATTCTAAAATTTTTATCCAACGTGCTAGACTCATATGGGAACAACATATAAAAATTTCATAATTTTCTGAGATCGGGAACTAAGGGAACAATATATCTCTATATGTATATCTTTTGGGCAGCCTATATACACGAACATACAGTGTCCTCTACAACGATCTGACACACCCACACAGTGTTTTCTACAACAATCCGACACGACCATACAGTGTCTTCTTCAACGGTCTGACACGACCATACAGTGTCTCCTATCCTATTTTATTTTTTAGTTTATTCTCACGTTTTGTTACTCTCTCCAAACTCAAGTTGGTTGGTTCCTATCCTCCTTGAGTTTGAGGGGGGCTGTTAATGTATTATATGTTATTAGCTGTTAGTGTTATTAGCTGTAAAGTGTCCAAGCTGTAATCATGATGTCTTTACTTTCAGTTCCTTTAGCAACACTGAACATACTATTCTCTCTATAAAGAAGATGTAATATACTGAATATATCAATATACATTATTCTCGTTCTCTATACATTAATACATTAAATTAAAAAGGACCAAACAGTTAAACATGAGTCATTAAATAAACTCAATTTAAATTAAATCTAAGTCATGGGTCTCACCCATAAGTCAAACATGGTCCAATTATATACCAAAATAGTCCCAACAAATTTATCCAAATCATGATCTAAAGATTCAAAATTAAATAACATAATTCTGCTATAAATTAAACTAAACACTAATCAGTCCGTGAATTTTCATAAAATAAATACTCATCATTTAATTCTGAAATTTTTATCCAACGTGCTAGACTCATACGGGAACAACAAATAAAAATTTCATAATTTTCTGATATCGGGAACTATTTTTAAAAAATATAAAACCGAACTATTTTCGCACAAAATTTATACAACAATTAAATTCGAAAATTTGCTCAATTAAATTATGCACTGGCTATTTAAAAAAAAAAAATTCTAGGTCATTACAATCTGTTACCTGGTACTAGGGATCTCTATGGGTTCCAATTATGAAACTATTTGAGAAACCTATATGGTTATCCGTTACGATTGTGCACAATTATTTGTCTAATATGAATATGGGTCTTAATGGCCATCTGCTTTGTATATGGCTCTTTATGACCAATCTGATCTGTTAACGCTAATGGATGTACCACGTATGACTGTTTACAAATCTGAATAAGTATATGAATCTGTTTCTGATTTGAATTCTGATTTCTGACTCTATTATGGATATCACTCATGAAACCTTTGTTGTTATTCATCGGACTCCAACTCATTATTTATATTATGTATGTAGGTGATCAACCGCGTGACTAGGCTTGAGACTTCCAGTCTGGATTATATTTGTGTCAGCCAACTTGTGCGCCTCCCGAGGAGGTTCCAGAAGTCTTTTGTGGTTAAGTTTTTATGGATACGTTTTATTCTCTTTTGTTTTAGTTGGACAACTTTTTGGTTACTTTGTATAGGGCTAAGTCCCATTTTGTTTATCTGTACATGTGGTGACGTCATAATATATGTAAACATAAGTTTAAATTTTATGTCCCATATAAGTCTGCATAGCTCTATGGACATTGTATTTTAATATTTGCTTCTGTTAGCCCCTTATTTTGTTAATCTGTTTCAAAGGCCTTCGGTGATCTTGGGATTATTGGCCGGTTACGATGCTAAACCTATAGGGGCAGATTTTGGTCGTGACACTAAGGCTCTATATATATAGTTATGAGTGGCTTATTATAATAATTAGAACATTAGACCAATTAATCACAACTTAATTAATCAAATAGAAAATCAATTTTTAATTAAACTTACCAAAGTGTTCTAAAAATTCTAAATAACATATTAATGTAACCAATTTTGATTTCAGATGCCAATAAGGCAAATTTTTAGATCAAAATAGAATTCTAGATAGATATTTCTACGAGTAACAGATAAAAAGTCAAATAGCATGCAAAACACACAATGAACACATAGTTTATTTTAATCTCTTAATTAACATTCTTAATTACTGAATAAGAGCAAATTACAGATTGGGGTTATTACACCAGCCTTAAGACTTGGGCGCTTTCTTTTGATTATCCCTATGATGAAAATCAGAATGTGTTTCTCACAAAATCCTCAGTAAGAAAAATGGAATTTGAGCTTTACTCCCAACCCTAAGCTTGTTTTGGCCAATTGCTTAAGTCCCGCTTGACAGTTGGAGCAAAACTAGACTGAGTGGGAGCAAAACAGGCAAAATCTTCACTGGTCGATCGATCGCTTGGTCATTTGCCCGATCGACCTCCATTTGCATTGCCGATATAAGGAGACCTTAAGTCTTGAAGAAAGGGAGATGGATTTGAGAGAAGAAGAGTAAAGAGAATGATGAGTTTGAGAGGAGAAGATTAGAGTTTGAGAAAGAAAAGGAAGTTTTGAAAAAAGAGAGAGTTGTCTTGCTAAAATGGAGAAGTTGTTTATAAGCCTCCATATATCTCATCTTCTATTACAAAAACCGCTCAAGAAACTCATTTAAACCAAGTCTTAAAGCTTTGATAAAAGAGAGAGTAGTCCTTGCCAAGTTTAAGAAGATTAAAGAGTGATCATTTCCAATAAACACACTTGTCCGAAGCCACCATTATAACTAAAATTCTAAGCTTTCGAATTGAGGATTGAGAACATAATTTACAACCTTGAGGGTGATCAAAAAAAAATCAAGAAGTTCATTCTTTCTTTGGAAGGTGAATTTTCAATTCCTTTCATTTTTTCTTATATTTTCTATCTTATATTCAGTTTCTTGTTTTAGTTTCATATTATTTTTGTTGTAATCTAACTAGAAGTGGTTAGTTGAGCCACCTACATATTTCTCATTTGTTCTTTTCTCGGTGTTGCAACAAAACAAGTTTTGTTAGGCCTAGTTGGCCGGCCGGCTAATCATTTGGCTAGCTGGCTAACTTCTTTTGGACAGAACAGAGCAGTCTTTCGGTGTTGAGTATAACAATTTTTGGCAATCCTCGAGACTTGCATCTTCTGTTTTATTTTCATTTGAGAATTTTGTGAGATTTTTATTTTGTTGTAATATTTTCTTCCTCTCTCTCCCATTCAGTTTGTAATTATTTATTCAAAGCGTTGTAATAATTCTCCGTCTCGCTTCTTTCTATCCCGTTCTTTTACCTGCTTTCCTTATTTGTACATAAACATTATATTTTGTCTTTTCATCATATCCATACTTTGCATCCATGTTTCATGCATCTTGATTCGGCCAAACTTACATATATGGATTTAATCAATTCTTACGTGATTATGAACGCTACCTTATGTTCTTGAGATGATTCACATGTCAAATATTAGAAACCGAATCATTAGTTGCATTTCATGATTGAATTGCATTAGGATTTTGTATATAAGATCATGCATGTTTCACTAATTTTGTTTTGTAGCTGCTCGCGGGACGTCGGTAAATATGTAAGTTTTTATGCTTTAGTATCTCGCTTGTGTGTGTTTTTCTTACTATGTTTAGCATCCTACCATGTGACTACTTGCTTACTTGATATAACTGTACAAATGCTGATAGATGGAGGTTGTGTCGCTTAATTTGGAATGATGTGATGTTGATTTTCATGTTTGTAAACTCAATTTCCTTGAGTTGTACATTTTCAAAACTCTTTTAAAATATATGAAATCAAATTGTTCCAAAATAAATGGCATAGTCTATGCTTGTTTGCTTCACATAGTAAATTTTAGGATTTATTAAATAAATTAGAACATGAAAATGTAAAGTAAATAAAATTCATATCATGATTTAGTAGAGGTCGATCTTTGATCTGGTGAGCGGGGGTGTTCAATTAAAATTCCCCGTTCATGCCTAAGGTTTCAAACTGAGACATCTTTGGTTATGACAAACAGTGGCCTTGGCACGAGTTACGGGTTTTCTAATTTTTCTAAAACATTAAGGGCGACTCTAAATCTGATGATGCGGTCCATTTCTAGCAATGGTTTTGTAATAAAATGGATTTTCTATAAAAGTTACCAGATCTGGACTTTCATCTATGTTTCACATTGCCCTCGTGAGACTAGATCAAAGAAATCGAGGGTCCGAACTATTTAACGTGCTCAGGTACCCCTAGAGCGATGTTACAACCACCCAAGATGATTCTTACCCCCTGTCTTGTTGCACCCGAAACAACCTACCACATCCTCACAAATTGCACCGTCTCCTCAACCATTTGAAACTCCATGGCTATTCCTTGCACCTTAACCAACTCCTTCAACTTGGATTTCCATGAATGGATCCATGTTAATTGCTTCTCAACTGAAACATATCTCTCCACAGTCAACTGGTCAATTCTTTTCCCTCTTATTTGTTGGTCTTTGTGGAAAGCCCACAACTCACTCTGTTTTTCTCCCAATAATCCTACCCCTTTTAACCATTTCCTTGTCACTACTTTTGCCTTGGAATGGTAGCACTACTCAAACTCCTTTGGAGTCTCTAGAACAAAAATCATTCAGCATGTTTCCTGGCAACCCCTCATTACCTCTAACTTCAAACTCAATATTGAAGAAGCAACCAAGGGCAATCCTGGCCTTACTTCTGCTGGCGGGTAAATCAGAGATGAAAGGAGCAATTGGATCACTGGTTTTTGCAGAAACATAGGCATGGCCATAAGCTTAGAAGTTGAACTTTGGGCTTTAAGAGATAGACTCAACTTAGCTCTTGATAAAGGTTGTTGTGGCATTGAAATTGAAGTTGATGCTCTACTAGTTATTTAGCTTATCATGGATACGAACAATTGCAGGCATCATTTGAGCAATCTAATTTGTGACTGCAGGTTCCTGATGAGCCAGCTGGGGGTGCAAACAATTAAGCATGTGTACCGAGAGACGAACGGTTATGCAGATGTACTAGCAAATCATGCATCTCATATAACTGATAATTTGCAAATTTTTTAGTCTACTCCAATTTGTATTGCAAATCAATTGTATGATGATGCACGGGGGATTATTTATCTCAAAACCTTGTACTATCAATTTAATTAATGAAGTTCTAGTTTGCCAAAAAAAAGAAGAAAAAAAAAATGGATACTGGAAACTTAGAAGAGATGTGAATGTTAGTGTCACATACAATGCACTGTGAACATTTACAATACTAAAGCTGTGAATATTAGCAAATACATAAAGTTATAAATTTCAGTAGTCAATGTGAATCTTCATAACAAAATATATTTTAAAAAAATGACTAATATGTATTCAATATGTACATTTACACTTAACCAACATGCTAATGGTCCTATTGTGAATGTTCACATTAAAGATTGTAAAAATTTATTCGAATTGATATTTGTTTTAAACACTCACACAAAATGTATTGGATGAAGAAATCTTTGACCCACAATGGAAGTCCGGCCGGCTCGCCGTGGGTTTCGTCGAAATCGTCCACAACATTGAAGCAATATATCTTCATTGATAATCATTGTGAGATTTTATCTTTGCCAAGCCAAAATATTTGAAAGTAATTCCTTAAAATTAGGATACAAAATATCTATAAGAGTAAAAATGTCCATAGAAAACTTAAAATATGAGAATTAGTATTTGGTATGTCAAAATTTTAAAATAATAAGACTTATTAGAATATACAAGTATGTAAAAGGAAATTTTTCACTAAATTCCCCTTAAAATAATCACATTATAATACTAGAAAATTATATTGGCCTTTCCTAAAATTTGACAAAAATATAAAAAATTCTATAACTTCGCTTTTATTAGAAAGTAAAGCAAACTTAACTAATGCAAGTAGTGTATAGATGCATGAATAATCAAAGTTAAAACCAACATTTCAGTGTCAAAAAAAACAATGTTATAGTAAATGGTAAAATGTTATGAGAATTTAAATTAGGTTAGAGAATAATATAATTATGTTAAATTTGTGGAAACTCATTTTATATATATTTATAAATTTAAAGAAAGTAGGCATAATTTATTCTTATAATAAATAATATAATATAAGGGATTTTTGACCAAAAATTCCTCATACAAACCCTATTTTATTATAAGGATAACTGTAATTTTCTATATTCTAAACTCTTCCAAAATCATGTTTCTCTTTCATAAAGGACATACATTTTATTTTTAAAATTTTTAGGGAAAATTGCAGCAGTAGTCCCAGTACCTTGGTCCATGTGTCGTTTTAATCCCTGTAATTTTAATTAGCTCGAATTTAACCTTGAATTTATGATTTTATTTCAATTTGGGCAAATTGATTACAACTCTTTGTGTTTTTTTTTAATGAAAAATATGCATATAAGTGGCATGTGTCATTTTTTTAGAGTAACGGCATTATCTGTTGGACTAAATTAACACTAGCAGCATTGAGTTAACCTCAACTAATTTAGTGATTATATTCAATCAAAAAACACTAACGGCATTATCAGTTAGACCAAATTAACACTAACCTCAGTGAGTTAATCTCAACCAATTTAATGACTATGTTCAATCAAAAAACACTAACAGTATTATCAGTTGAAGCAAATTAACACAAAATTTAAAATAAATGGTCAAAATTCTGTTAATTTCAAAATGTAGGGACCAAAATTATACAAGACCCAAAATGTAGGGACCACCGATGTAATTTGCCCAATTTTTTATGGACAATTTTTTCCTTCAATACATATAGCAGTGGTTTAACACAATTTCTTTTTCCAAATTATCTCACGATTTCTCTCTCTCTCTCTCTCTCTCTCTCTAACAAAAGAGATTATCATCGGTGTTCTCACCATCTCTACCATTCCTTCACGATTTCTTCTCTTCTTATCTCTCTATTCTCTTTCAAAATGGAGATCGTCGTCAACGTCCTTACCGGCTCTACCACCATTTATCATGGCCGGCTATACACCATTTTACCTTTGTCAGATCTATCACCAGAGCATCTTATCATCTGTTAAATACATTTTTTGTCATTTATGACTAGGTTTAAACTTTCTCTTACTTATTATTATTATTATTATGCAGAAAAATCTTGGAGGTTAGGAGAAGTGAAGACAAGTTTTGAAGATTCAAAGAATGGAAGACACATGGCATTATAAGAAAAAGATCAAAGATTTAAGACGTTAAGAGTAGTTACCTTGGTGGTAGTTAATGGAAGTTTTTCCCTTCATTTTTTCTATAAATTGCCATTCATGGCTCTATTGTAAGATCACCAACAAATCAATACATGACTTGATATCCATTTCTTTTCTATCATAAAAGTAGATCTAATCTACATAAGAGTAGTTCAAACTTAGATAGAAGTCATTTTAATGTACTTTGCTTGTAATTTGATCGTTTATTCAAAGATTTTACTTCATCATATCTCTCTCTCTTTTTCTTGTTTGTTTTTCTATTATTTTTACTCCAAGGAAGTCCTTGAACTTTCAAGACATAGAACTTCAACACAATTGCTTGATCATTGTGTTGTTTGGTGGAATTTTGGTTAAGGCTTAAGCCTAACAGAAATTTACTCACAATTTTTGGTATGCCTAGTGGAACATCATCCTAACTTGGAGGGAAAAAAATAATACAAAATATATATCAAGGAATTATGCCATCAAGTGGTATGTTTACATCTTGTGCACCCATAGATGCTAATCACCAATGGAGTGGCAATGTTCCAATGGATATGAATAATTATTGGAATGTCTCATCTTCTATGTGTAATGATTGTCAATATTCTGGCAATGATTTCACCGCCTATTGCCAACATAATGGCATGACAAATGATATGGAAAGAATAATTCGGCATTGTGAGGATGAAAGATTCAGTATTACGAGAATGAAATTTATTGGTGCAAGAGTGAAATTTTGGCCTGATAAGAAGAAATTAATTCTCTTGATTAGCAAAATTTTCAAATAATTTTATCATCGGCGTGTTATTTGATACAAAAAGATATAAATTCCTTTGATGGAAAAATTCATCAACTTAGTTGTCAAGTTTATCAAGTTAATGGAGAAATTCAACATTGGAGTAAAAAATTAGAGAATCTTAAAAAGCACAAATTCTATGAGTTGCTAAAAATTAAGTTTTGAAAATAGCATGTTTGGGGGGCCAATTTTTCAAGCCATTAATTGAAAAAGAATACCAACTTCTTTTACCAAAGGTTGTAGAACATTTTGATGTTAAAAATCCAATTGGAGGGTATGGTTGTAAATCAAGTATGGCAAAGAATGATGAACAACCATCACAAAATGATGGTGAAAATCCAAGTAGGGGATATCATTTTAAGCCAAACATGGTTGAAAATTACAGACAACTCATGTTTGATGAATTTAAATTTTTTAACATTGTTAATTTTATCAAAAAAAATTAATTTTCTAAAGTGAATTGATATTATGATTTCTGTCATCCAACAACCAAAATGGCTTTGTGGTTCATATCAAAAATCAAAAATTAATTTTGATGAAGTGGTTCACAAAAAGAAATTTTGAATTTTATTTCTAATTTTTATATAGAAATAATAGAGGAGTATTTCGATGTGGCTACCAAAATATATATATATATATATAAATGGCCAATTGATTATGGGGAATTGACCTATAAATCCCATATGGATGAATTGTAAACCATTCAGTTCCAATTGTTTTATGATGATCTCAGAAGTCTCATTTCTGGTTGTATTACGTTTTTGCCCATAGTTAATAAATTTAATGTTAAGTTTGTTAGATTGCGTAAGTAGCGGGCCTGCCACGTTTTGGAAGACCGTCCTATAGACTTTTTTGCGTTGGTACGTTGGGTTAGTCCATTCACATTACCACACCAAAGCCCAGTTTTCGCCCATTGTTTTTGGTGTCTAAATTTTTGTCGGGTAAACCATCAATCGCCGACATTGGGCGAAAACTATCCATCTTCTATTGCACAGGCAGTCATCAACCCCCCGGTCGTCGTGGTTGGAGTAGTGAGGTCAACCTAGTGGCGATGACCAAGTATTCTAGGGAAATTGTTAGGAGAATCTATTGTTTTAGGGTTGAGGGTCTTTGTCAGTGTACCACATCAGGTTTGGGCTAATAAACGAGCAATCGTGTTAGTGGATTTGTAGGAGGTGATTTGCTGGTGTGATTCGCAATGTGAACGGCATCCGATATCCCATTGATAAAGGAAGCAATATCCACATTCCACTAAATTAGCGACCGTTCCCTTGTTTTTTTTTGTTATTGATTTGGTTTGTTGTGTTGTTGACGTGTGTGTAGGTACATGGAGAGAGGTTGCGGGTGTCGTCATTTAAGCGGGCATAACTGCTTAGGGATTATAATGTCCTGGACTTAAAGTTGGATATAGATGATATGGACCTTGATACATGCTGTGAAAGTAAGGAAGGTTGTAATGTGAACGATGGATTTGTGGATATGGGGAATGGTAACCATAGTGAACGTGGTCAGGAGGAGAATAATAGTGTGTTCATATTTTGCTATTGCGCTGGGTATACCAGTGAAGTTGCGATGTTCTAGGTCTGTGTTAGAGGGGTTGGGGGTTGTGGTTGGTGAGGTCTGGGTGTAACTATTGTTGGGATTGTTGTTGGTTAGGGAAAATGTGGGGAGATAGTGTGGGGGTTTTTTTTTTTACCCACTGGGTAGGTGTTGTTAATTCAAATGTGAGTGGGTTGTATGGTTAGTTTTTACTTTTGTGTGGTAGATGTGTAAATGGTTTTGTGTAGCCATTTGGGGTTTTTGTGGTGTGGGTAATAGGGTAATGGTAATGTTGAATATGTGGGTAATGTGGTGTTGCTGGTTTGTTATATGTGGGTGTGTATGCGTGTGCGGTGTTTTGAATTTGTAAGTAGGGTATCATGCATGTGGTTATATATTGTTTTTGCATGGCAGAAGGTGTGTAGATGAGATGGGGGTTGTGGAGTGGGGGTAACTGGGGGGGGATATGGGTTAATGGTTTTGATGTGGTTGATGTGGTGTTGTTGTTTTGTTATGTGTGGGTGGGCATTTGAATGCGGTTGATGCATTTAGTTGGTAGGGTGTTGTAGGGGTGTTAGTGAGATGTAGGGGGTGTGATTTGTTGCGTTGGTGTGTACATGTGTTGGTCATATAGTGGTCTGATAGAGCTCTAAATGGGTGATAATATCTTGAAGCGAAGGCCTACTACGTTATTTTTGTTGATTTAGCAGTATGTAATTTATGGCTTCTGTACCTGGTTATGTGTGATGGTAATGCAGATGGTGTTAGGATGTCGAGCCCAAGGACATGATCTAGGAAGAAGACAAAGGTTGGGGGGTTTGTTGGGTCGCCATCTGCAAAACTTGGCACGCGGATACAAGGGCGTATCTTGTTCAAGCAAGTGATACCATTGCGAAGTGTTCCCCTACTAACCAAGGATATGAAGACAAGGTTGAATTACTGGCCAAACATTGTAGGAAATATGAAAATTGTTTCCACATCTGGGTTGACATCAGCTCATCAGGCCCACCTAATGCAAACGTCGTTTTGGTTATTGTTTGAAGCAATTCTTGACAGTGACCTAAACGAACATGAGTTCAGGAAGTGCGATGCGTTGGTCTATAAGATTATCTAGACATACGACCCGAATAATGATGTGTTCAACATCGGAGGGGAACGTTGAAGTTGAGGGACAGTGATATAAGACTCATTTTTGGGCTACAATGTGGAGGGCAACCATTGGTGTTGTTGTTGAGGCCCCGAGCACCTTCTGACTACGTGTAAAGTAGGTTCGGTCATGTGTCCCATATTAGTTCTACACTAGTGAAGTTGCTGTTTGTGGTTGCGGTTAGCGGTACTGGTGAGCAAGACATCGAGGATGCTGCGAAGTTGTTAAGGTTGTGCGTTTGTGTAAAGTTGTTTTTCTCAACATCAGGAGAATATTTGAGTTGGAATTTCATTCAAGTAATAGACAAATTGGATACCATGAAGTTGTACAATTGGACTTCTGCGATACGGAATGCTTTGGTTTGATCAATAAAGGAGTTTTATCATACCCCAGACAAGGTGACTGGTTGTGTGGCCGTGCTGCTAGTAAGTGTGTTGTTTACATGTATTGCATACACTTGGACCAGTTTTGTCATTGTAGGGCTGTTCTGTTTGTTCACTAACAGTACGTTGTTATAATGTGTGTAGTACTGGCTGTGTGAGCATACTATGGTTATTGAACTAGAGCGCACCGGTGTTTTTCCCAAATTTATGAAATGGAATGTCAGTAGACTTTTGGCAAGAATGCGAACTGTTACATTGGCAGATATGGATAAATTTGAGGTGAACTGGATTGGGTTTTCCTGTACTATGTGGTGATATCATGTTTAATTTTGGTCAATTAGTGTGGCTTGAATTTGTGAGTGGCCTTGTTTTTTTTGTTATTGATTTGGTTTATTGTGTTGTTGACGTGTGTGTAGGTACATGGAGAGAGGTTGCGGGTGTCGTAATTTGAGCGGGCATAACTGCTTAGGGATTATAATGTCCTGGACTTAAAGTTGGATATAGATGATATGGACCTTGATACATGCTGTGAAAGTAAGGAAGGTTGTAATGTGAACGATGGATTTGTGGATATGGGGAATGGTAACCATAGTGAACGTGGTCAGGAGGAGAATCACGGAAATGGGGCCAACGAACGATCCTCGGTTAATACTGGCAAAGCTAGATATAACAGATGCAAATATGTGGCTAATGGGAACAATGCGGGAGTGCCACATACTAAGGACCCAATAGAGCCCCCCCCCCCATCATTGAGAATGCGTACGAAGTAATCGCCAGGCTAGAGGCTGCGAACAAAAGTAAAGACTTTGTGATCGCCAAATTGGAGGAACAAGTTGGGAAGTTGACAAGGCACTTGAGGTGCAAGCCTCTAACCTGTTTGTTGGTTTCAACGGGTGCCTTAAAGTGAAAGAGGAAGAGATTGCACGTCTGTCCAAGGTTATTGATGAGTTGAGGAGTACGATATCCGGTCTTGAGGATCGGCTTGCTGGACGTAATGGTCACACAGTAATTGGGGGGCAGAAAGCGGTTGAGGATGACGCTGGGTCAGACTCGTTTTCTTTTGGTGATGCGGAAAATGCTTAAGAGTTGATTCATGATGTCACACAATGAGTGACAAACAATGTTGTAGATTGCAATGAATCTCCGGGTGTTGTGATGGCGAGTCACGAACGAAAAGTACGTGACGAAAAATTTGATGACATCGATGTGATCGATACGGATGTTGAAATGGTTGGTTTAATGTGTGTGGATAACAATTGGAATACACACCTGCAAAGCTCATTTGTTCAGAAAATAAAGAATAAGGTTCGGCGTGAATGGAAGTTACCAAATTATGAATACCCCATGGCTCATGGACAATTGAGGAAAGTGGGTGCATGTTCAAAGGAGCCCCTTGTTGAAGAGCGTGGCATCAGTTTTGGGTTAATTGAGTGCAAGGGTGTGGTATGTGAGGATGACAATTGTGGTAGTGTGAAAATACACATAGGGTTTGGTTTGAATAACTGACTAGCAGTGTGGAAATTAATACCTGAAGAAATGAAACGTAAATTGAATGTCACGTACGAGAAGCATGGAGATGGGTAAGTTTTACCATCATTTATTTTGTTTTGTAATGTATTCGTGATATATGTATTTGGTTAAAAAAATCTGATTGCGTTTGGTGCAGGGTCGTCATATGGACTGGTTTGGGGGAAGATGTTTTTGTGTACTTTTCTGACATTCAAAGTTTAGTACGACAAAGTGGGGTTAAAGGAAATGTATGTTCCGTTAATTTGTTGTGATGCATGTAATGATATGTCATCTGTGTTACAGGTTATCGACGCATGTGTAGAGCTTTTATTAAGTGAACAAGATGTGTTGTCGGTCGGGTTAGAATCCCTTGAAAAATTGTACTTCTTCAGCAGCATTTGTTTGGTAAGTGTTTGACTGAGTTGGTGTGCGGATATATTGGTTGTTAATGCATCCACTTGCCTAGTTTATTGAACTATTTTTATTTGGCAGGACATAATGAAACACACAAGCAACACGTTGAGAGATAAGTACATCAAGACACATATGCGCGCAGTAGGTGAAGTGCGCCACATTCATTTCCTAATGTGGTATGAGTCACACTGGACACTTGTTGTGTATGATACAGAAAGTGGGATTTAGAAACATTATAATTCAATGAGGCCCCGGAGCAGCCACGAAGATGCGCATTTTAAGGAGGCAATGTTTATGGTAATTTTTTTTTTTATTGTAAATGAATAAATTAATAGCAGAGTCTCTGTGAATGCGGATTAAGGGACTTGTTTTGTGGTTTGTGTATGTGGCAGAAAGAGCGTGTGTTAAGTTATGTGATGCGGCCCATTGAGGCGGCTTCGCATGACGGCGTTGTTAGCACGCAAGACATAGTTGGTGTTATACAGTCAGTCGTGGATTGCCCACAGCAGCGCCTAAAACGTAATTTCATTTCGTTTTTTTCCCTTTCATGAAACATATTGTGGGTTACTTACTAATTTTTGTGCTCGTATTTGTAAATTCTTTGTTGCCATATAATCATGTATCCACTCGTGGTTATTACTTACAGACCAGATTGTGTAGTCATTGTGTGTTAAATAATGCGACAATATGTCCACAACATTGACATCGAACGAACAATGAAAGACACAAACTGCATTGGTGCACATGCTGTAATGGTTAGAGCATTTGTGGATGACCCAGTGCGGGGCTTAAAGGTGATGCAATGGACATCCGTGGTTGATGGTAGATTAGTTTGTTTTGTATATGGAC
Organism: Camellia sinensis; assembly: GCF_004153795.1. Lineage (NCBI taxonomy): Eukaryota > Viridiplantae > Streptophyta > Magnoliopsida > Ericales > Theaceae > Camellia > Camellia sinensis. Next base: position 93,153 of record NW_021025563.1, on the reverse strand, counting down.
GTGTTTTTTTTTTTTTTTTTTTTTTTTTTTAGACTTTGGTTACATCAGACATTGGATGGATTGTCGGATGTTCATTATTTTGCCAAGTGCTGAAATTTTGTTCCCCTTAATCTAAATATAGTAGTATTGTTATGGTGGAGTGGTTGTTTGAAAAACTTGCTTGCAAATTATTTTGTTGGTAAGTCTTGACGATGTTGTGCGTATAAATGAGACCATGATTGTGTTGGTAGTGTAGTAGTTGTTTACAATTTTGTGTCAACAGATGTTGGAAGTGAGGTGTTGTTTACCAATCGGTTGTTATTGTAATCGTGTTTTATTTGTTAGGTAATTGTAATACGCGGGGACGTCATTAAATGTAGACGAAATTGGCAGGTGTGCATGTGTCTGCGAGTGTGGGTTGCATGGACCAATGAGTACATTATCCACTCAAAAAACTTGTGCATATTTCGGCAAACTGAAAGCACCCATTCTATTAGTGGGATGGTTTTTCCGTTTAATGTGTGAACCAAAGTTTTGGTGTGTTGGTTTTGGTGATGGCAGTCTGAAGTGTGCAATGTTGCGTAACATTTTGCAAACTATGCATACTTAAAATTTAATGTGCGAATAATTTGAGCAATGTAGACAGTTAGTACGTATTGTGTAATGGGCATTTGGTGCATCCGGTTTAGGAGTTTCATGATGACCAACTGTTGTAATTGTTGAATGAGGCAATAAATTGTTATGCTGGTATACATCAGAATTTGGAACTATTCATGACAAAAAACAAATGTACAAACTATGAATAACAACTACGGTCAATTCGGGATGGAAACTGGCACAAGGCGTCATAATTAAAATATGAAATGATCTAAGTAATATGATGTGTACCAAAAGAAACATAAATGTAGATGTTTTCAAGCTGTAAATGTATTCCGTCATAAAAACCGAAACAGTCACAACGCCCATATATTTTTTAAATATGAAACGATCTAAGCAATATGATCTGTAGCTAAAAAAAAAGAAATTAATACGAATGTGTTCGATTGCAACGGGGGTGATGTGAACATAAATGGCGTACGAGATAATCCACAAAATAAAAGAGTATGACACTAAATTGGTTCCATGCAAGTCTTTTTATTATGATTTCCCATACGGCCACACCGTCCATACTGTATTTGCTGCACTTCTTCCCCTTTAGACAGTATCCTTTTCTTCTTCGGTCTACCATATGGCCGTCGTACAGATGGAGGGAGTATGATATGATTGCCCGGACTAATTTGTGGTTTTTCAACTGTTGGGATTGGGTAGATTGCAGACGAGTATGCTAACCGATAATTGGTGACGTGGAAAATGAATCAACTAGCTCGTTTAAGTCCGTGCCATTATTACGGATGGTGACCATTGCGTGTTCACAAGGGAGGCCGTTTATTTGCCATTGGAAACATGAACACATACGCCTTCCAATGTCTACCAACACGGATGGATGCGAGTAGACCTCATACACATCATGGTTTGCCTGGTTGACAGTCCATGATCTCCCATTCTTATACGCCTTATCCAACTTATATTCCATTTTAGGACAAATTACACTGGACCATGTACTAGACGCCCCCTGCGGTCCGACATCTGATTCATAATCTGTATCCTGATTGCGTCAACCAACCTGGTGATTGGTAGACGACGAGCTTCCTTTATCCAATTGTTGAATGATTTCGCGGCATTGGAAGACATTTCGCGGTATCGTTTGCCCCTGAATAAGTGTGTGAAGATGTTAGAATTGGAACGTGATTAGATCCACTGCAATATGATTAAGAAATGAAAGTAAATGTGCATTCGCCCAGTGGCATGGGTCCAAATCCTTAAGAAATTTACCGCAAAATGACGGCCACATTATATAAAGTGTTCTAACTAATGGTTAAAGTCGACAACTGTTGGCGCATATGCACACTCTTAGAATTTGGTTACCAGGCCAATACGATACGGATGATTGCCATACTTCATTCTGTCTTTCAAATTCCTTTGTAAATACTGCATACAAAATGCATGGTGTGATATTGGGAAAACAGTCGGTATGGAATCCAAAAAGACTGCATGGCGATCTGAAATAAATGTAATGGATTGGCCCCCATCAACTATGTTAGCAAGATTTTGTAAAAACCATTCCCAGTTTGTTGCATTCTCAACGTCAACAATTGCAAATGCCACCAGAAATAAACCTGCAAAAAGAACATCACCACATTGTCAAAGCACTGTGTCCAACCCCTCTATCCAATATCCCGTATGTTTTCACCATATGCAACTCAAACACACACACACTGCACACCTTGTAACAAAAAATAACTAGGATAAAAAAATTGAAAGCATTACAACATGTAATTTAAATGGTGAACTAACTTTACCTTTGTTCTCATCTTTAGCCGTGACCGCAAGAAAATTACCCTTGTATCTCCCTTTCAAGAAAGTACCATCCAAAAATAATAATAAGCGACAATGATTGAACCCATCAATGCAAGCTTGGAATAATACAAGCAGCCTATTGAACTGATGTGTGTAATTTTCATCGAACTCAAAATTAACATAACTTCCGAGATTGTATTCCATCATAACGTTACTATACTACCGCAATTGGTCAAATGAGGCAGAATATTCCCCGAATAGTTCCTCCCTAGCCTTCTCAACCCCTAACCAAGCTACCGGTAACTAACTTACAGTCCATAATCTTTTGAAAATGATATTTGGCATCCGTTGGCCGAGTCAATGACTTGTCACGTACGCGTTCTGCCATGACATCAACAACCAATTCAGAACCCATCCTCAGGTTTTTTGCAGTCCGAACAACAACCCCAAATGTGTGTTCGCTGTCCATTTCTTCAAATAAAAAAACCCATTAACATTCATCACCCTAGCATGTACAGACCAAGGATATCCCCTTGACTCGTTAAACATACATACCGCCGTAATTCTTACTGAATCGTTCTTTTGAAACTTAAATTGGAACCCGCATTCAATAGCATACTTGTTGAGAACCTTACGAAATTCACCCGCCCCCGTCTTCGAAACATTGCCCCACATTACTAATGCCCAATGCCCATAATTCTGACAACAACACCTTTTGAGCCTGCGGTCAAAAATTGGGTAACAAGTCTTCATCTTCGTCAACATCATTTGTAAAACCACTTACTCCCCATAGCTGTGTTCGCCATCTGAACTCTTAGCAACACCGCGACGACGTTCTCCCCCGATGAATCCCCCCACAACTCCACCACAACATCAACGTGGTCCACCCGGAAAGACCTAGCAAGGCATAACATATTTTGGAAGTCCACCTCGTTTTCCATTTTGAATTTATTATACCCAGTTCTCTTGAAGAACATAGAAATGAAATCTGGAGACAAGTCATTGACTCGGCTTAACGTGATCAGCTAGACGGCTTAACGTGAAGGACGCGTCAAGCATCACGACAACGTTATCACCTCCATATGCACACAACAACATCAGTTTGTCCCCCATTGCTGCAATGGAAAAAAACACACTGTTAAATCATGAAGATAAACGACTGTGTGAAATAAAATACGAAACCAACACAACCACATATACAAACGTAGATGAACATGTTACCTGCACGCAAAAAATCAAACCCTACGCCCACAGCATCCCACTCTGAAACGACACCCCACAATGCATTCAAATACTCTCTGAAGATCACCGCCACACAATCAACCTCCACACCATGATCACGTAATCAAAGGGATTCACCTACATCCTTTCCAAACACGATACATACAACACAGTGGTACAAAGGTAACAAAATCCACACCCCAAACAATGCACGTGATTTGCTGGTAAACATTACCAAACAAATAGGATTAGTCAGAGTATCAAAACAAAAAACAAAAAAAGAAGGGATCTCTCAATGCAAAAGTCTCCCAAATGGGATTTCCTGATAATTTCCCCATTGATTATAATTTTCATTGTTTCTATTATATTTTTGTTCATACAACTCTTCAAGAATTTAATTCTCTCATCATTAAAAAATTGGGTGGCATTGTTTACACCATAAATAATTTTTTTGTCAATTATGACCAAGTTTAAACTTTATATTACTTATTATTATTATTATTATTATGTAAGAAAATCTTGGAGGTTAGGAGATGTTAAGACAAGTGATGAAGATTAAAGGGATGAAAGACACATGACATTGTAAAAAAGAAGATGGAAGATTTAGGAAGTTAAGAGTAGTTATTTAGGTGGTGGTTAGTTTTTGTGTAAATTGCCATTCATGGGTCTATTGTAAAATCACCAACAAATTAATACATGACTTGATATCCATTAGGAGTAGATCTAATCTACATAAGAGTAGTTTATACTTAGATAGGAGTAATTTTAATGTATTTTACTCGTAATTTGATTGTTTATTCAATCATTTTACTTCATCATCTTCTTCTTCTTTGTTTCTCTTTCTCTTTTTCTTGCTTGTTTTGCTATTATTTTTACTACAAGAAAGTCCTTGAACTTTCAAGGTATAGAACCTCAACACAATTACTTGATCATTGTGTTGTTTTGTGAAATTTTGATTAAGCATCTGTCGATATAAGCCGAACAATTGTTTTACTAAGATATGTTATCAGGGACTTCAAATCTATCATTAACTTTCTCAGATTTGTCCCAATCTGTTACAATGAACGTAATCGTTGATCACCGGCTCATCTCCAACGTCGATCTTCTTGAATATTGGGATTGGAAATTTAGATCCGTAATAATCTCACCTTTTAAAGGTTTATTTTTTGATGAATTTGAATATTGAGGCTATGATCTCAGGCATAGATGTTATTTCAGTATGTTTAGTAGTGAAAATAGTAAAATTTTACTATCTACCAGAATAAAATTTTACACTATATGAAAATATAATTTTATTGTTAACGTTATTTGAACATTTTGTAGGCCACAAAATTGCAATATTTTTTTTATTATTATTTGAGTTTACTTTTCTTCACGTTTAAATTTTTCTCAGTTTACTTGTAAAGTTTATTTTTATTCAAAATTAGACGAAAAATATCACATTAACAGCCACATGACATGAAATATAGTATTATATCTAACTTACACATCTAAGTCAAACTTAAACTCAAATATAATAATATATTTTTATATCTTGTGGTAGCCATCATTGTATTTTTTGTGTAATTTTGGCCAGAAGTTAGCTTTAGAAAGAAAAATAAAAACCTTAAAACCTCTCATCATTAAAAAATTGGGTGGCATTGTTTACACCATAAATAATTTTTTTGTCAATTATGACCAAGTTTAAACTTTATATTACTTATTATTATTATTATTATTATGTAAGAAAATCTTGGAGGTTAGGAGATGTTAAGACAAGTGATGAAGATTAAAGGGATGAAAGACACATGACATTGTAAAAAAGAAGATGGAAGATTTAGGAAGTTAAGAGTAGTTATTTAGGTGGTGGTTAGTTTTTGTGTAAATTGCCATTCATGGGTCTATTGTAAAATCACCAACAAATTAATACATGACTTGATATCCATTAGGAGTAGATCTAATCTACATAAGAGTAGTTTATACTTAGATAGGAGTAATTTTAATGTATTTTACTTGTAATTTGATTGTTTATTCAATCATTTTACTTCATCATCTTCTTCTTCTTTGTTTCTCTTTCTCTTTTTCTTGCTTGTTTTGCTATTATTTTTACTACAAGAAAGTCCTTGAACTTTCAAGGTATAGAACCTCAACACAATTACTTGATCATTGTGTTGTTTTGTGAAATTTTGATTAAGCATCTGTCGATATAAGCCGAACAATTGTTTTACTAAGATATGTTATCAGGGACTTCAAATCTATCATTAACTTTCTCAGATTTGTCCCTATCTGCTACAATGAACGTAATCGTTGATCACCGGCTCATCTCCAACGTCGATCTTCTTGAATATTGGGGTTGGAAATTTAGATCCATAATAATCTCACCTTTTAAAGGTTTATTTTTTGATGAATTTGAATAGAATAAAATTTTACACTATATGAAAATATAATTTTATTGTTAACGTTATTTGAACATTTTGTAGCCCTCAAAATTGCAATTTTTTTTTTTATTATTACTTGAGTTTACTTTTTTTCACGTTTAAATTTTTCTCAATTTACTTATAAAGTTTATTTTTATTCAAAATTAGACAAAAAAATATCACATTAACAGCCACATGATATGAAATATAATATTATATTTAACTTACACATCTAAGTCAAACTTAAACTCAAATATAATAATATATTTTTATATCCTGTGGTAGCCATCATTGTATTTTTTGTGTAATTTTGGACAGAAGTTAGCTTTAGAAAGAAAAATAAAAAACTTAAAACATGAAGGATCAAAGAGAATATATATATATATATATATATATTTCAAGGACCAAAGTGAAAAGACGATAAAATATAAAAGGAACAAAGCGTAATTTACCCTACTTGGATTATTAGTTGAATTACAAATACTTCCCTAAGATTCTTGATAAATATATGTAAGTCAAAGGTTTTAGTTGTAAATTTTCATAAGTTAAATTAATGAAACTAATTTTCACTAGATGAAATTATTCATAAAAATATTTGAATTCAACTCAATTCTATTTTCTTAATTACAAAAACTATATCCTATTATTATAATTTTTTTGCTTGATTAACTAAAATATTAGACAAAAAATACATTATTTTCAATTAAAAATAAAAATATTTGATGTTCAGTTTTACACTTAATATCATACTCCCCATTCATTTTTTTTTTTTTTAAATACAAATGTGATTTGATAAAATAATTATCGATATCTAATTAATTTGATTTTTTTTAAATATATTTTACTTTGTACCTTAAAAAGTGAATAGTTCAAATCCTCGAAGTAGAACCGAAGTGGACCACATCGGGGCACACAACTGTGACCCAATTCCAAACAATATTTAGTTTCTTTTGCTTCCTATCTCCTTTGTTTTAGCTATTGGTTAGCTTGTTTGCTTGCTTATCAGGCATGTTAGTTACACTCGGCCTCTCGAATTGTGAGAGATTTCTTTTATTAGGTGTATTATTTCTTTCAAGCCTACGACTTGATTGTCAATTCTCTAAAACTGTGTTGACAGCATTATTGTAATGTCTCATTTTTTGGAATAAAACTAACTGTTTGCCTTTAAAGAAATAAAAATAATAAAAATAAAAAGCTTCTACATTCATGGATGTGATTGCAACAGAAACTATCAAATTCGTGCCATTGAGATGCTTCAATTTGTGAAATGCTAATTGTTGCCAATGTGTTGAAGAATGGTTCCTCCGCATATTATAATTATGATAAGGATCACATCTGATTGATGTAGGTATTTATTTATAAATCATCACTAACAATTATTAAGAATTTATAAATCAACATATGCTTCTACGAAAATGCAACATCAGAATACAAAAAGAAAGAGAATATTCAAATTGAAACACTATTAGGAATTCCCTTTCCAGTGAGTCCACCTTCACTTGTTGGAAACAACAGAGTATATGGAACCTTAACAGGCCCAACCCTGTTCCTCAAATTCTCATCATTGTTCATTTCAATGATCATTTCTTCAATCTCTCCCAATTTTTTCCCAAATCTTCCAAATGCCTCCAATGGTTCGTCATCGGTTGTCCATTCAGCACTGTCTCTTTGCCCAAGATAGACCTCATCTGACGAATGCCTTGACAAAATCTCAATCAAAGAAACCCCAAGAAGTGTTTGCAACTGGGCTGTGATTGTTTTCAAGAAAGCCTTGTCAGGGCTCGACTTGAACTCTTCGTACTCAGGAGTACCAGGTTCAGGCATGAACCGACGACTTAGAGTTGGGCGGTTTGGGAGGTACCCTGCATAAGGGTACTGTCCAAAATTGACAGCAGCGTGGAGGGCAGAAGCCACCCAAATAACAATCGTGCAAGAGTCAATTAGGTCTCTTCGAGTCTGCATTTTAGGCCACCATGGCTCGTGTTTCTTGTCGCCATGCCCTTCCTCTCTCAATTCCTTCCACCAAGATTGGAGTTCTAAGTCTTCCTTAACCATTTCGTCATTCTTGTAGTAAAAATTACAGTAGTCCTGAACCCAAGTTTCGATTGCTGACCAAATTTTAAGTCCATCCACTGCATAAGGGTAGTCTTGAATCAATAATAGGATGCCATGTGGAGCATTGTCATCCTTCACCGCCACTCCTCTAGATAAGAAAAAAAAAGAAGCAAGTTCATATTGATTTTTGTGTATTCGCTACAAGTTTGTTTTAGTACCAAGTATGTTGAGAACTAAACAGAAAATTTTACTATAGTAAGGAAGTAATGTTTTTACCTCTTGATAAGATCGGCAGGAAGTGCTTGCTCGGGAAAAACCCAGTTCTTGTAAACTACAGCCGACATTTCCATGGCATACTTTCCTGGAAAAACTGTTTTCTCAAGAATTCCATCGGCATTAATCAAGATTTGTCTAGCCAAAGCATTTATATTCATTGTATCACGGAAGTGAGGATGCAAAAGCTTGTGTATCGGGTGAAGCACACTCAGCTGTCTATTTGTTGCAATCACAAATGGCTCAATTGCCGCATGAGTATTCAACCTGCAATCCAAATTAGAGGTACTCAATTCAATGATTTGAAGTTAGAGGACAAATTGTATATGACAGACTATTTCGTGAAGCTTTTGCTTGCAACTTATTAGACAACAATAGCTAAAATAAACTTTATAAAAAAAAAAAATTGATAATCTAGAAATTAGGATAGTGGTGCTTTTGGCTTATGCTTTTTGATTATCAACTTTCAACTTACAAGAAGCTACACAAAATAGGAACACCAACTTATCATAATAAGCTTTTGTTTGGAAAAATATGTACCAATGGCTGATGAGCTGATGGTAGCCGGAATCATTGACTGCAACATATGCTTTAGCCAATTGCCAAACGGAGCCTTCAACACCCTGCTCAGATGGGGTGTACACTTTGCTTATGGCACCAAATTGATCTCCATTTGGGTGTGGCAAGCTTAATTCGATTGCCAGAGGCTTCAAAGTCCCGTCTTTTTTCAGGAAGAGGAGAGTTCTTGTGGCGTAAATCTTTGTGGATGTTGCATTAATCCGCCTTACATATGGCATTAAAGCATCGTGGTGATCTAATATGAAGAGCCGGTTGTTTTCGATTGCCTATGTATAAAATGCTTGTTAAATTATTATGGTTTACAATACAATGATTAAATTAGTTGTCATTGAGATTGTGTACCATTTGAAATTTATGAATGTTACTTACCTCTTCTATTGTGAACCCATCTAGATTGTTCTTTATGTGATCTTCAGTTATTGAACTGTTTTGATTTCCATAGAGTTTAGGATCTAGAGTGCTTCTTGGAGGGAACTCCTGCAAGTAAAGAAGATTTAGTGAATATTACAATTGAAGGTCAAAAATGTAATTTTCTATTTTCATTTTCCAGAAGAAAGAAAAATAAAAGATGGGTATATGAACTGTTTTCGAAAATTGTTTCCAAGAAAGTTTTTTGAAGCAACCCATTTTTTAAGAAACATTGAAAATTAATTTTCAAAATCATTTTCACAGATAAATGAAAACAATATAAAATCGATAAGCATTTTACTTGGAGACGACTAATGATGACAGGGTCTACTCCAGCCAACATTTCTCTTGCAAATTCTTCGTCTGTCCGCCATGCAGTCTTGTCCTCTACTCCAACACCAAGAAAATGTTATAGTTAAATGAAAAATTACAAATAAATGATTAAACATTCCAAGTTGATAAAATGAATTAGTAGCTAACAACTTTTTAAATTTTTTTAAATGAACAAATAAAATAATAGAGTTACTACAAGACCATGCCAAAAGAAAAAAGAGATTTGGGGTCTGTTGAGATTCAACATGGACTCTAGTTTTTCACATGAATCTACAAGATTCTAGAAATTTGTAGAGAAATTTGAAAGATTCTAGAACATCCTACAAGAATTCAAAACATTGAAGAAGTTTAAAGAAATCAAGACAAATCCAGAAGATTTTGAAAGGTTCTAGAATATTCTATAAAAGTATAAAAAAACTCCACTATATACTATAATAGTTTAGATAATTTTAGAATATAGTGAGAAGATAAGAGTATCCTATAATATTTTAGAAGCTTAATAATAACCTTTGGATCAAGATGTTCGTAGGTGGATGGCAAGTGGAGTCAAAATATTATAGAAGCTTAATAATAACCTTTGGATCAAGATGTTCGTAGGTGGATGGCAAGTGGAGTCAAAAGTCCTCATGTGAGTGATTCCAAATGATATGTCCTTCATAATTTCTTTTGTATACTCAAGTATATCTTTGCACTAAATAAAAATGCACTTGTATGAAAATCGTTATGTTCCAACTCAACAAGTTCCTACTGGGCAACATGAGTACTGTGCCTCAAAACGATGCAATTTTGGGCTTTAAGTTTGAGTTGTAAAAAAATTGTTTTTGGTTTTCTTTTTGTGTAACTTAAAACCTCAAATTGCGTCATTTTGAAGTAGAACATCCCTTTTGTTTTCCAAAAAAAAATGTGATCGGGTTTCAGACCTATGTAGTACCTTTTATTACTTGTGGCATTGGGAATTTGAGGTATCCCTCACCATCGGTCCTCACGAGTTCCTTGAGCATTTCCAAGGGAATATTTTCTTTAATCTTGTCGAGTAAAGGCCCCTCAGGTAGCTTGATTCCTCCTTCGTAGATTTTGAGTATATCTTGGAAAGAATCAAACTCATTAGGTGTTTTATCACATAAAGCCTCAAGCTCTGGAACAAGGAATTGAACAACGGATTTCAATGCATACGCTAAGAAATCCGACATCTTCAAGTGACCAAACCGTTCATCTCTTGGAACATAAATGTTCAAGCTCATTAGAAGCGCCAACCTACTCTCCGATTCTGGATCTGTCATCAAAATATAAGGAACAAAATTATATTAACATGATTGAAACTTAAATTAGTTTGAAGATCCTAATGACATAGCTAAGTGATTTGAAACAAGTCCTAATGAGTAACCTGTCTTGGTTGGTGGGCGGCCTGTTCTTCCCCTACGGGGATAAGGGTACTCTGTCGATCCACCAAGAATTGGGCGGGCATATTTGGAGCCCTTATCGGGATCTCCCAAGTCATTGTAGTAAGCATAGTCATAAACCCTGTCCCATTCCTCAAGCTTTCCTTTTCCATCTCCTCTCAAGTTCACTAGTTCTTGTTTTCTGTACTCAATGAGCGGTGCCGGAGTTTCACTTAGAAGATACGTCTACAACAAAAAAATCACAATGACTGGTTATTTCAGCATTCAATTTCACAAAAAAAAAAAACAAATTAATTAGTAGAAACTATTATTACTTGATTGCTGAAGAAAACACGATCTGTTTTGTAATTTTTAGCTGGGTAAACCCAAGAGTTGCACACAAAGTGAACGCGACCGTGTCCAGGAACGTGATCAAGTGTGAGAGACTTAAGGTAGAATTCACTATGGTGAAAGTTTCTTATTATGAATGCCCCTGGAACTCCTATCTCCTCGTCCCAATCGAATGTGACATCGTATGCTGAATCGCCTGCGGTTAATGGGGTGATTGTAGTAATCCAGTCTTCCAAATATGCACGCTTTCCAAGTTTCCCTTTCAGCCCTTTCACTGAAAAACACCACATTTAAATTTTGTAGTGTAGTTTAGTAACAAAAAAATATAGATCAATGAGGAAAAAAATGACAAAAAAAAGTTCAATTAACAAGGATAACGTTAGTCAATTAGGGAATTCACATCACTCAGCAACTACATGATTTAACCATGTGATTGTGATATCTCATCATCCTCAAGCAAGGAACAATATTTATTATTCAAATCTTGTTGGTAAGTTTTAAGTCTAAACTGAAGATAATTAATACATTGGAATATAAATTTACAAACCTTTGCACTTAAATGTACCTCTGATATCACGGTTAATTAATCAGTGTGTTATGAAAAACGTGTTCTGATATGACTATTAAACAGTGTATTATGAAGACTAGTAGTTTAGACTTTTAGCAATCACTATTGCACTGTTTAACTCTTTGCTTATTTATATGGCGCTGTTTGGGAAGTTTGGTTTTTGGTTTTCTTTTGTTTTTTTCACTAAAAGACAAATTGGTTACAAAATCAAAAAAAACCAATCCAAACAAAATATCATATCAAATCCCATAATCATTTCACTTTTTATCTTACAAATATCACATCCAACCACAAAAAAACCCAACTATCTTTCCAAACACAAAAAAAAATTTCTCCAATAATATCCTACAACTAAAAAAACCTACAAAAAAACTCACTTCCCAAACACCCACATCATGTATAGTGATTTTCAGATTAAAAATTGGGCAAGTTAAATAATAATAATAACACAAGAATAATTAATAAATAAACAGATGAATGGAAAGAAGCACTCACCAAATTAACCTCTTTAACTTATGTGTTATTTTCAGACTAGGTGAAAGTTCGTTCCTTGTATCTATCATCAACATTTAAGAACTATGGTGTGATTCCAAAAAAACTAAAGTTCATTGACAATGCAGGTAAAGTTCTCATTGCACGCATGGTTGTAGATAAGGGATAGCTGGGGTGTTGTGGCCCTTAGTGGGCTCCATCTTGAACTCAGTTTAGTGTTTTGAATTTTTTTTATTGTAAAATCTTATTTACATAAAAAATAATTAAATATCAATAATTATATGATTCGATTATATCGGTAGTCACATAATTTTTTGTATTTTTTAAAACAAAAATAATTTGATCATATGACTACCAGTATACTGTTATGATTAGCAATATCCTATTAACTTGATTTTATACATAAATTATTTTTTTTAACAAATCGTACAATATGAATAACTCAAATCATTAAAATACGTGTGGGGTGGATGAGACCATGAGGCGTAGCAGCCTAACTCACATCTTTTCTTTTTTCTTTTTAATTTGTTTTATTATGTGTAGCAGGTGAGATGTAAAAGAAAGACAGATGACCAAATACAGGAATGTTTTGATTAAAATTAGTTCCCTAATTGACAACGGGTTGTATGCTTGCATCAAGAGTGATGTATCTTTTTTGATGAAACATCATGCATGATGTGTAGTTCCATTTAAATTCATAATATATATGGTTTGTTATTATTCAGTAAAGATCAGTTGATATGTGGTTCAAACATTATACATGATATTTTATAAGAACAACTTGTAGTGTTATATATTAACAGGCTTCCTAAACCACCTCCATGTTAGTCTCTTATAGTATATAGTAAAGTAATTTCACGAAATTCAACAATATATGTTATATAAACAGAAAAATAATAAAATGTTATGGTTGTATAAAAAAATTATACACAATCATATAGTTGCATTAAGACTTATTATTTTAAAATAAAATATTCATAAAATAATATTCAACTAATGTATTTCTTAATACAACAATGGTAGAGGGCCCTAATTTTTGTGGCTCAAATGGCTCGAATTTGCCAAAACGACGTCGTTTTGAGTACAAAACAAAATTAAAATTGTCAAAACAACGTTGTTTTGACAAATTTGAGCCATTTGAGCCACAAAAATTAGGGCTCTCAAACATTTTTCTTCTTAATATATGGGATCCTCTTTGCACCAACAAAGGTATCTTTCCTTCTGTTTAATCACTTAGGCCCATTTGGGATAAATGTTGGGGCTAAAATAATTATATAGGACAAAATACACTATTTTAGTCAAATAAGACAAAATGTCATATCAAACTCATAATTATTTTATTTTTTTTCCTCACAAAAATCAACAAAATCAAAAAACTTATCTCAAACGAGATTTTTTAACCTCAGACTAAAAAGTCAAAAAGTAAACTCACATCTCAAACGAGACCTTACAATCATACTATTTAATCATGTGATTGTGTATGGACTATGATGCCATGACTATTCAAACAAGTTGGTTCAAACTCATGACCGTGTTTAGGACAGAGACACGGACACGGAACAAGTTCCTTTATAAACAGATTTTATTTTTTATTTTTTAGGAAACATGGACATAGTGAAACATACTTCAAGATATGGTGTAATCTTATTTTATTTTTGCAAAATTAATTTTAAGGGTCATATTATAATATTTAGAAATTAATATGGAGTTCTAAAAAGACCACTAATGACATGGCACTCAATAAAAAAAGAAAAAAAATATAATACCAAGGCCAAAGAAAAATGATGCAGACCACTAATTAGTGATTGCTCTAATGATGTGGCAGTGGGTCCCACCCACTGCCACATGTATTTTGTGTCTTAGTTTTGTTTTTTTTTTGCTTTCCACATCATTAGTGATGGTGTTAGTGATAGGAATTTAGTGATCTGTAGCATTGTTGAAGGCCAAAATATGAAATCATTCATGGTGGGATCCACTGCCACATCATTAGTAATAGCACTAATTAGTGCTCTCACTCATTTTCGTATTTATAATATGAAATACATGTATATGTATATATATATATATATATAAAATTCATATCAAATCATTGATAATGCAATATAAATATAGTCACTGATTAATTTAAAATAGTTACTTTTAAAAATAAAAATAAATTAGAGTTAGTTTTATTTAATTTTAGTTGTTTATGAATTTATATATATAGCAAATAAAAATATAAAATTTTAATAAAGACTAGTTGTTTTTAAATTTTAAGCAATTAACTCTTTTGCTTATATCACCCATAATTTTAAATTAACCATCAAAATCTATAATATTATTATGTAGTGATTTTCAGGTAATTAATAAATAAACAAATGAACCAATTAACCTGTTTAACTTATGTGTTATTGTAAAATTTTTATAATACAATAATGGTTAGGTAAGTTTTTTTTTTTTTTTACTTAGTCTGAGGTATCATCACTGCATTTTGTGGGCCCAGGCCCCGGGATAACTGGTTATGGGCCTGATTTAACCTAACTTATAAGAAGAAACCCATTATCGAGGCACTATAACGGAGCTCAACCACATGTTACAGACAAGCTCATGATTCGAATGGAATACAAAGCGATATCTTTGCAAAGAACCATTAAAATTACCAAGCATTTCACTCCCCCCACAATTCAAACCTGAGGCACGCTTATGAAAAGGGATGTCTTCTCCACTAGACCACCACCCCCGGTGGTAATGGTTAGGTAAGGTTAAGAGAGACAAAATTATCACCGTGATTTAAATTATTATTATTATTGTTTTTCATTGTTTTATCTTTTAATCAATATCTCATCATATAACTAGGATATGAAAGGTCCACATTAAGTTTCAATATGGTCTCATATTTTAATATTGGGTGATTCTAAAAAAAAAAAAATTAAAAAAATTAAAAATGATAGTATTAGTCCCTTCACCCCATTTTAAAATTATAATTTTTCTAGGACAATTTAATTACCAAATTAAATATAATTCTCTTAAATAGCGTGGGATTCACACATTTAACGAAAAAGTTATGTTTAATAATGAAATTCTATCAATTTGACTTGTTCCTATTATTATGTCATATTGTGTTAATGGTAATAGAGAAAAATGACAGTCAATACGCACTCTTATATAGGTAACAGGTGATCTATAAAAGAAATGGAAATTAACAAGTACAATAATGGTTTCTGGGGCCAAATAATAGTTGTGATTAAATAGTTCCATTTTTGACAGGAAGGTTTGGTCATTGACCCATGGTTGAGAGGATCATACAAATATCAGCAATTTTACTTACCCAAAAAAAATATTTATTTTAAAAAATATTCAAAATTCAAAAACAATATTCAATGTAATTGTGGCCCAACAACCAAAAGTTTAAGCCTAGAAGGTAGATTTCAAATTCAGATACTTATTACTCCAATATTTTTTTAATATTTTTCTCATCTCATTAGATTTTAAAAATCAATTGATACGTATATGGATAAGAATTTAAACTTTGGCTACCAATATATAACTTAATAATGTCTAATATCAATCAATATATGATCGTATCACTAATTTCGATATATTCTCGATTGTTATTTAAAAGGGAAATTACCCTTAGTAAAAAGTTGAAAAAGTTATTACATATCGGTGGAAAAATTTATTATTTTAATTATTAATATTGATAAAGTTTATCACTAATTTATAATTATTTTTCAAGTTATATCACTACAACATATAAGAGTTTTAAAGATAAAATGTTTTAGTGTCTAAAAATGAAAATTTTGTTACAAAAAACATTTAAGGATCAATTTTCATCGTCATGAGAATAGTCGCTAAAAAGTCGTCGCAAAAATTCAAAAACAAAGCTTTTAGGGACAAAATTTGAAAATGTCATTAATAAATAAACTTTTAGGAACAAAATAATTTGGTCTCAAAATATTATTTTTTGAGACAAAAAATTTGATCCTAAAAGAATAATAATTCATCACTAATGTCCACTTTTCGTTACAAAAAATATAATTATGATATTTTTCGCAACAAAAATATTTAGCTCTTAAAAAATAATTCTATCCCTTATTTTTAATCTTTAAAACTTTAATTTTTTTTTTATAGTGTATCCGGATATGAAATTCAATCTTATTTAAAACTATGTATCCTACTAGTTGAGAAGTTCTTACAAACCTACCACCATTCTATTAATAACGTCTTGTTTGGGAATATGCTTTTTTAGTAAATTTTTAATTTTTTAGCTTAAACGTGATGTAAAAAAAAATTAGTATGTTTGGAATGACTTTTTAGTTTTTTACGAAAAAATGTGCAAAAAGTAGAGAGAAAATGGAATCTTTGACTTTTTAGTATGAGTTGTTGACTTTTTAATTTTTTTAATGATTTTTTGACTTTTTACCTAAAAAAATCACTTGCCAAACGAAGCATAAATAAATAAACCTAACATGGCACCTGCCATGGGATTTGAATCAAAAAGTGCATTTAATAAGATGTTGAGTTTTATGTTGGGTAGGTGGGTTGTGTCTCTAGAAAACCCCCCAACCCAGAAAGATTTGGGTTTGGCTGTTTATGCTATTTAAAACTTGAATCATCAGAAACGCTAATGATAAATTTTATGATTGAATCAAATCGATCTTTCAACTAGAATAGTTGATTATATGGAAAATATTTTTATCCCTCCCATTGTTTTTTACTCTAATTTCTTAACATAACCACAAAAATGTGTAAACTTCAATCTCTTCAAAACAAAATTGGAAATGTTTAGTATAAATTTAATTCATATATTTAACATTTGAATAATTTTTTGATATTTTTTCTAAATACAAGATCAAAATAAAACAAGTCTAATTACTTCACAAAATCCAATAAGAGAATCATATGCAACTCTATCACATGGGTTGGGATAAGTGATAGAATTGTATATGATGCACAGAATAAGATACAACGCTATCTTTTGATTGTGTGATCGAATTCTGTACACATAAATCAACCGATCAAGATGAGTACTCACCAGTAAGGTCGGCATTAACCGCACTTATGAGTTGCAAAGAGACTTTTTGTCCAAGCAACTCATGAACCCGATCAAGAATGGAAGCATTGAAGTCATTGAAATCCAAAACATTCTTCTTCATCAACACAACAGTCCCTTTGATCTTCTTATCATTCCCATCGTTGCCTTTGATCCCCTCCACAACCCTGTGCAACATCTCTATCTCTCTTGTTTTCTCGAGAAAATAAAAAAGAAAATACCAAAAAAAAGTGACAAGCAAAGAATATTTTCGCAAACTTGCAAAACAAAGAGCTATATATTGTTGTTCTTGTTGGTACAAATGAATGAATGAAAAAAAATGAAGAGAATGAGTGGGTATTTATAGACCAAGAGACTTGTCGTCATCTTTGCTAAGACGTACATTCCATACCGTAATATAAAGTTGTTATTTATTTATTTTAATTTTAAGAAAGTTCAACAAAGACTTTGGGCAAAGACTCTGGACGAAGACACTTTCTCTTTGGGTGTGCCCATCTATCAATCACTCTCTTCTTAATGCAAATATGGGCTAAATAATCAAAATATGTTTCTCATATTTTCCAACATAGTTTATACACACATTATTATTATTATTATTATTATTATTATTATTATTATTATTAATTTTTTTTATAAATAATTTACATATAAGAACTTACAAAATAAACGAATTAAATCATCATAATAAAACTTGTGATACACTCTATGAATTTCATTGAACGTTACATGTCACATTTGTGAACAAAAGATAAGATGACTTTCTTTTAATACTACAACCACCATATTTATAATTTATAATAGATGCAATTATTATCTTTTCAACCATATTAGCTAGCTATAGAGGGAGATTTGATTCAAAGATTACACATTAAAGTAGATAATGATTTAAAAGTAGAGTTTTACTATTGAGGTAATAGAGATTTGAATATTTGAATGGTCAGAAATATTTTTTTTTGAAATATTTTGAAAGTAAAATAAGAATTGCCGTCTAATTTAGTATATTGTGGGCTCATTTTGGGTTCACTCCGGTGTTTTGAACCGTTCAATTTTTAAAGTCTTCAAAACAGATTTATTTATTTATTTATTTTTAAATTAGGTTGATTCTATATTGTTTTTTTTTTTCAACAGCAAAAGAGTTAAATTTTATTATAACAAAAAGGTACAAAAGCTTGGAAAGAATTTGCATCATTGTCCAAGCTAAGCATCCCGACTAAGTTATCACCCATAACAATACTAATCATGTGCATTTCCAAAGCCCCAAAGAGAGTTAGAGAGTTTCCAACTCAAGCCCCCTTGTACCTCATGACAATACTGCATTACAACCTCCCTCCCAAACAAAATCTAATTTGTAGCAAATTATACATAAAATCAGTGATGGAAAAATGAAAATCCCTCGAGGTGGATTTCAGCCAGATTGCAAGCTTAACAGTGATAGCTTCATGTGACTCCTCCATGTTTGGTTGGATATCTTGAAAGAGGCAGTCTCATTCATGTGCTTTCAAATGGACCGAAGAGCCACAAAAGGAATGGCATTCCAAATTCTATATTGTTAGTCACATGTTTAAATAACATTTGTCTTAACACTAGTTTTTAAAATTATACATGACCTTTAAAATTTTAAGAATAAATATGATTCAAACAAGTTGTTATCAATCTCTAATTAACCATATATTTTTTGAATGATCTAATCGAGAGCTAGTAAAAATTGAACAGTTTGAAAAATTGAAGTAGACTCAAAATAGGCTCACAATACACTAAACTAGACCCTCTAATTTGAACACAAGGAAAGTCAAACGCGGTAAAATAAATGTTATATAGCTTTACTTATATTCACACTACATGAACCAATCACATTATAAAATAGATAAATTATGTTAATCTCTCTTAAAATTTAACAAAAAAATTTATAAAAAAAATTTATAACTTCACTTTTAGTAAAAATAAAACAAGCATTTCAAGTGAAAAGTAAAACAAGCATTTGGAAGGGAATAGTTATAATTTATCTTTACATAATAATAATAATAATAATAATATAATATATAGATATAGATATAGATATAGGTACATGTTCTGGTCAATTGGTGTGCTACGATACCGTGTTGTCGTTTGGCCAACTTAGCCCCCACATAGCCAACTTAGCCACCTCATAAAGAATGAACCACGTTTCAGTCATTTCTTTCATAGAAAAAATGTACCATAGTTATCATCATTGTTACGATTCTCTTCTTTTTGTTTATTTGATATATAATACTATATGAGAAATATATTTATTTATTTATATGTATATCTGCAACGTGCCATATTTAAATAATTCCTAGATTTTTTTTCATAAAAAATCATCTGCTAACTCACTGTTATTTTTATATTATTTATTTGTCACGTTCAAAAGTTTTTTTATTTTTATTTTGAAATGGTTCTTTTTAAGAGTTTGAAACACAGACATTATTGAATTTTTAATCAAAATAAAAATAGCTCTGACCGATGAGTTGTTCGAGTTCAACTTGAAATTTAATTAGCTTTAAAAAAAAAAGTGTGATTTATTTATTTTGAGTTATTTACATTAATTTCTACTCAACTATTAGTAAATATTACTTTACTCCTCAATTTTATGAATTCATACACTTTGACCTCCTCAATTATAAAAATGTGACTTTCACCCATTGCAAATTCCCCCCTAAACTCCTCCAAATGATGTGCATTTGTATGATTTTCATAGTTAAGGGGATGTACATGTTCATAGATGTGGGGAGAAAGAGTAATATTCACTAATAGTAGAGGAGATTAGTGTAACTAACCCCATTCAATCTTATTAAGTTTTTGTTATTGGCAATCTTATTTGACAAAATTTCTTTCAGTTGTAATTTTATTTGCTCTTTTATTACAGTGAAATATGAGTGTTTAGATGCAAATCTAACCCGAATGGTGCCTTGTAGAGGAGTATGTGACCTTAATTCTTTCATGTTTGACACTTTGATGACTATGTCGGGGATCGAGCAAAAATATAGTCGAAGTTATTTGACTGCTTGAGCGGTCATTTGTGTGCTCGAACGAAGAAGCAGATCATCTAGTATTTTTGCAGAGCGCCTGAACTTTTAGGAAGAAAGTTTTACCGCTCGAGCGGTCAGCTTGTATGTTTTGCATCACCTTCAGTCACACCGCTCAAACGGTGAAATGTGTGTTCGAGCGGACTTCGCAATTCTGTTTTTTATAAAGTGCGATGTTCGTTATTTCTAGGGTTTATTTTTAGAGAGAAACAAGATACAAAGTATTTTATATTGAATGGTGCTTTCTAAATGTTTCATTGATGATTTAAGAGTGATCAATCCGTGAACTTCATATCAAAACCATCATGGGTTTGTTTGTTTTTGTTTATACACAAAAGAGACAGTTGTTGTTTGGTGGATTCCGTGAAACTTAGGCCTGAAACTTTGGTGGATTCCGGAGCAGCTCATCATCGTGGATTCAATATCAGCGTTGTGGATTTAACATTGAGCAAGACAATTCCGAAGTGAAGACGATGGTGAAAAAAGCACAGAGGGGTCGGTTCAATTCGAGCGTGGATTCGCTAGGTAATTGAAGGTACACTTGTGTAATTCTTTTTTGTCTTTTTAGTGGATTGTTTTGTGACTTTTGTGTGTGATTTTTTATCACAATTGAAGGCACTCCAATTGTGATTTTTCCATGTTAAATCATTATGTCGATTTGTCTTTGATTGTTTGATTGAGATTGTTACTTACTGTTTAAAATTGATACATAATCACAAATCAATATCTTGGAGATTTATAAGATTTTTCAAATCTTATTCCAAATAAACTTATAAGTTTAAGTTGTTTTAATTTTTATATATTTGTCTATTTTTATAAGTTCAAATCTTAACCCTTCACAAATCTCTATTCATAATGTAAGATTCCAACATAACTTCAATCAAATTATATATATATATAAAGAAGTAAATTATACTATTAATCCTTGCAGTTTAAGTCAAATGTCACTTTAGTCTTATTGTTTAGGTTGGATACTCTTCAGCCTTTGGCTTAGTGCTAGTATATAATTGAGCGGGCACGTTCAGTGCCAACCTAATTGGAATTGAGACATTTCACTATGATGCATTTTACATTAGTTTTTTATTTATTGATGAATTGTATTTGTTGTAACTATCTGTGCATTCATCAATAAAATTCTTTTTTTTTTTTGTTTTTTGCCAATTAAAAAAAAATTATTTTAGTCCCCATAGTTTCAACTTGAATAATTTGAACCCTACACTTTAATTTTGTTGCAATATGATCCTTCCGTCACCTATCATTAGAAATTTGAACATTAAAAGACCACAATCAAAACTGTTATTCCAGGTAGGCAATCCAAAAGGGGGATTAATTGAGTTTCTAAATAAATTGTCAAATTAAAAATTAACCCAAATAATAAATAAATAAATATGCTCAATAATATAAAATAAAGTAATGAAATAAAATAAGCAAAGAGAAGAGAAATCAAACACAGCGATTTATAGTAGTTTGACACGCCGGACCTACGTCCACTCCCCAAGTATATCCTCCTCGGGAATTTCTCCACTATTTTTCAAATCGTAATTTCAAATAGTAATTACACTACTAGTTTCACAGGTGCTTCTAGACCTTTACAACAAGTGACCACTCCCGATTACTCCGACTAGTTTAGAATCTGGTGCTCAGTCACACCTAACCAAGTAATTTTATCTCAAAAATCACTCACAAAAATATCCCAACTAGTTTTGAATCTGTTGCCTATCCCAAAAAATCACTCACAAAAACTCTCCATTTTTACAAGAATAATATGAATAAAGGATAGAAAACCCTTTTACAATTTTGCTCAAACTCTCAATAAATTTTCTCATAGAAAATATAACTCAATGAAACACAATACAATATTTGAGAATATTTCAATATCACAAATTTTTTGCTTCTTCACTTTTTATGTTTCCCTTACCAAAACACTTCTATATATACACAAAATTATATCCATTGAGGTAGACACTCCTTGCCTTGACTTTATAGCATGCACAGCAACGTTCCATTTGAAAATATTTGCCGAGTAACGTTCAATGAATAGTGATCTACTGATTTTCTTCCAAATTTTACGATTTTCAAATGTTGCATAGCAACTAGCATAATAACTCTTCTATTAAAATATTTGATTGCACAGTAAAATATCTTTAAATAATATTTATATGCATAGTAAAATCTCTTTAAATAACATTTATAATATATTTGAAAATATATATCTCTTTTACAATTTTTGTAATTGTTATAGAGATTTTAAACACACTCTAATAAAAATAACCCACCACCCCATGTAGGTATCTCAAATTTGTCAAAAGAAGTGAATAGTGATAAACAATTTTTTTAAAACGTGAATAGTGAATAAGGACAAACAGATTTTATACACAGTATCTTTCACAAATTTCAAACATGCACAATAAATATTTTGTGTCAAAGAACATAAAATATGTATATTGAAAAATCACAATTTATCCCATAATGTTTTAAATATCATCATAATTAAACTACATGATTAACAATCTCTCCGTTTTTTATGATGGTTATACATACATGAATTTGACACAAAATTTCACAGAATAAATGCAACATAGAAATTTCAACAATCATAATATAGAAGTATTTATTTGCATTATATTTTCTCCCCATTTATTAACAAATTGTTTCTCAAAAAAATTATATAAAAATTATATTCTTCTCTCCCTTTGACATCATCAAAATAAAAGGTTAATATACGAATTATTTATAGAAAATGAAAATTTTCGGTGCCTAAAACAAAAATCATGTAAACACAGTTGATCAATGATTCAAAGATATAGCAAATAATCTAAAAAGATTTTTTTATATTTTTTATTTCTCCCCTATGATCGTTATCGAGATTCACTAAAACAAATCATACAGCAGCACTTTTAATGTTGACAAACAAGAGATTTGAGCGGATATGCATCAATGATTGTAGTTGTGGTGTGAATAAAACTTGACATAGATGATGTGCAAAGATACGAAACTTTCAAGTGTTCTTAGGGAAAAAATGTGCTCACTATCCGTGTAATCAATGGTTCTAACATAAATGAGGTGCTTGAGATTCAGGCAAACGAAAGGTTACCCATAGTGTATTCGCATGCTATTCCAGTAACTGAGAGTCCTAATGTATTTGGTAATCGTAGTGATACAGAGGCTATCAATAACAATATGGCTCTTAGTACACAGACGATAACTGTAGTTTCCAATATGGCTCAACAACTATAAGCAAGAAGCCAAGAGAATTAGCTATTAAAAGAAGAAGTGATCATTGTAAAACAATAACTTGCTAAAACTCGTCAGGCGAAAAGAATTATTGAGAGTAAAAACTCACTGTTGGAGAACGCGGTGCAACAGTATTCAACCATTATAATGCCAAGACTCACAGAGGTCAAAAATAGAGAGGTTCAAGTTCGAGAGGCTCATAAAAAGTTATTGAGAGAAGTTAAACGCAAAAAATCTGTGAAGCCTACTCAGAACTAACATGTAATCTCAAAATATTTTCTCCTTCTAAAATAAAATTGCAAACATTTCCTTTTGTCAAAACTTTTCCTTCTTTGTTATAAAAAGAAATTTTGGGGCTGATAAGGACACTACAAGAAATAACACCTTTGCCGACCAAAAAATTGGTCACTAAAAGCCCATTTTTAGTCGGCAAAAGTTATCCGTGGCCAATTTTTTTGGTCGCTACTTTGGTCGCCAATTGAGGGTCGGCAAAAGTAATTCGCGACCAAAATTTTTATTGGTCGGGAAAAGTTGGATTTACCGACTAAATTTTTTGTCGCTAAATATATCATTACTGCGACTAATCCATTTTGTCGCTAAAACACTTTGGTCTCGAAAAGTGATATTTTCCCGACCAAATATCTTAGTCGCCAATTGTCACATTCCACAACCAAATAGATTAGTCGCCAAAAGTCGAGGAATCGCCGACTAACAATTCAGTCGCCAAAAGGTAAGGTACTGCCGATCAATGATTTTAGTCGCAAAAGTGTAGAATTTGCTAACCAATTTTTTAGTCGCCAAATCTCTTTCTTTTTTTTCTTTTTTTTTTAGAACAATCAATTTTTGTTTATAAACATTCAATCCAATATCGAACAAAATTCATTCAACCCAACCACAATTAAGGAACAATAACATTTAAAAAACAAAAAGCTTAGGAACAATAATTAACAAATTTCCTTTCTTGTAACTTCATTAAATCATCAAACAATAATTGAATTCCATTTAAAGTAAAGATGAAAATATGTAACCAACTAAATTACAATAACTATTACAATAATTGAACATGAGAAGAGATGTCACACTGCAATTCCCAAAGCACTTCAATTGATTTGCCATGCATTTGATCAATCCTAGCATCTTCACCAACTAAATTAACTCTCAACAGCAGCAGCATACACACACTAGCCTGCCTTCACCAGCATAAACAAAACAGAACAGACCAGTAGCATTGCAAAAAATAATTTAACGCATAGTAGTCCATAGCTGAGTAGAGCAAACCAACAAAATAAAGCCTGAAACAAACCAAAGCAAAATCTGAAGCAAAGTGACAGATTGCAGCAGAAAAATAGAGCCTGAGCCAAAGCGGCAGAATCTTAAGTAACATTGAAAAACAAAGCAAAGCAAAAACAACAGCATTGCATAACAGCCCATCATCTCACAACAGTAGCCGATAGTAGGTGGTGAGCAATAGTAGTGGGGAAGAAAGGGAATGAAAACTAATTTTCAAAACAAATGAAAACACATTTTTGTTTCAAGATTTACACTGGCAGACAACACTTGTGGCTGTCAAAAAACTATAATACACTAGTGACCTCCAGATTTTATCTAAAAGGAAAAAAAAAAGGTTCTTCCATAAATCACAACCAAGTATTCAAAAGATGCAATTTACAGTTAACTACAGAGAGTTTATCCATATCTGAATAGATTAATATATTTGTCAATACAGAAGAAATTCAAATAGGTGTCGAAGCATAGTCATCACAGTAATTTATTTTTTTTTTTCATATGATATGGAAAGGCAAGTAAATTAAAATGAAGAAAGCAAGCACCATTTATTTGGTTTCAAATGCTTAAAAACCCTAAAGCTTCAGCTAATTCAACCCAAAATTTATTTGGCAGCATAGCATGAAGTTAAAGATTCTGCAATGTTCATGAAGCCCATGGCCAACATTTCCTTGTTTCCATCAAGATGGTATCCTTTTATGGATGCAAAAGATCAACCAACCGCAATGGCTTCCTGAAGTTGGCACACGTATCAAGACACTTTTCACAGGAAATTCAAAATGTTCATGAATAATGTTGAAGAATAAATGGAAGGGAATAAATAGTGATGAGGAATGCACCATGAGAGCGACAACTGTAACAATCAGTCCAATTTTAGCCACTTCTGAGGCATGTGGGTTGTTGAATTATAACTGATAAACTGAGATTGGATTCAGCCCTTGTAACGCCCACAAAATAATACATAAAACCCATCACTTGACATGCATTGATATAAAAGAAACCAACCATTTATATTCATCAGAGTAAATTTTACAATAGTATTACATGTTAACAACAAAAGCAAATGCCCTATGGGCTTACAGCTTTCCAAGTCAACACTTGGTTACACAAAAGAAGAGTACTAACTCTATACAAAATAGGCTCTTGGCTTGATATACATGTAATACAGACAAAATAATCAAAAAAAGAGTCTTCAACTCTCATCATCCAAGCTATGTCTTTGGAGGTGGCATGCTACCTGTACCTGAAAATAATGTCCCATATAGGGTGAGCCACAGCCCAGTAGGAATATGCTAAACACAGTATGAGCAATAACTAAGACATTAGCAATATCATTGTAAAACAATAACTTGCTAAAACTCGTCAGGCGAAAAGAATTATTGAGAGTAAAAACTCACTGTTGGAGAACGCGGTGCAACAGTATTCAACCATTATAATGCCAAGACTCACAGAGGTCAAAAATAGAGAGGTTCAAGTTCGAGAGGCTCATAAAAAGTTATTGAGAGAAGTTAAACGCAAAAAAATCTGTGAAGCCTACTCAGAACTAACATGTAATCTCAAAATATTTTCTCCTTCTAAAATAAAATTGCAAACATTTCCTTTTGTCAAAACTTTTCCTTCTTTGTTATAAAAAGAAATTTTGGGGCTGATAAGGACACTACAAGAAATAACACCTTTGCCGACCAAAAAATTGGTCACTAAAAGCCCATTTTTAGTCGGCAAAAGTTATCCGTGGCCAATTTTTTTGGTCGCTACTTTGGTCGCCAATTGAGGGTCGGCAAAAGTAATTCGCGACCAAAATTTTTATTGGTCGGGAAAAGTTGGATTTACCGACTAAATTTTTTGTCGCTAAATATATCATTACTGCGACTAATCCATTTTGTCGCTAAAACACTTTGGTCTCGAAAAGTGATATTTTCCCGACCAAATATCTTAGTCGCCAATTGTCACATTCCACAACCAAATAGATTAGTCGCCAAAAGTCGAGGAATCGCCGACTAACAATTCAGTCGCCAAAAGGTAAGGTACTGCCGATCAATGATTTTAGTCGCAAAAGTGTAGAATTTGCTAACCAATTTTTTAGTCGCCAAATCTCTTTCTTTTTTTTCTTTTTTTTTTAGAACAATCAATTTTTGTTTATAAACATTCAATCCAATATCGAACAAAATTCATTCAACCCAACCACAATTAAGGAACAATAACATTTAAAAAACAAAAAGCTTAGGAACAATAATTAACAAATTTCCTTTCTTGTAACTTCATTAAATCATCAAACAATAATTGAATTCCATTTAAAGTAAAGATGAAAATATGTAACCAACTAAATTACAATAACTATTACAATAATTGAACATGAGAAGAGATGTCACACTGCAATTCCCAAAGCACTTCAATTGATTTGCCATGCATTTGATCAATCCTAGCATCTTCACCAACTAAATTAACTCTCAACAGCAGCAGCATACACACACTAGCCTGCCTTCACCAGCATAAACAAAACAGAACAGACCAGTAGCATTGCAAAAAATAATTTAACGCATAGTAGTCCATAGCTGAGTAGAGCAAACCAACAAAATAAAGCCTGAAACAAACCAAAGCAAAATCTGAAGCAAAGTGACAGATTGCAGCAGAAAAATAGAGCCTGAGCCAAAGCGGCAGAATCTTAAGTAACATTGAAAAACAAAGCAAAGCAAAAACAACAGCATTGCATAACAGCCCATCATCTCACAACAGTAGCCGATAGTAGGTGGTGAGCAATAGTAGTAGGGAAGAAAGGGAATGAAAACTAATTTTCAAAACAAATGAAAACACATTTTTGTTTCAAGATTTACACTGGCAGACAACACTTGTGGCTGTCAAAAAACTATAATACACTAGTGGCCTCCAGATTTTATCTAAAAGGAAAAAAAAGGTTCTTCCATAAATCACAACCAAGTATTCAAAAGATGCAATTTACAGTTAACTACAGAGAGTTTATCCATATCTGAATAGATTAATATATTTGTCAATACAGAAGAAATTCAAATAGGTGTCGAAACATAGTCATCATAGTAATTTATTTATTTTTTTCATATGATATGGAAAGGCAAGTAAATTAAAATGAAGAAAGCAAGCACCATTTATTTGGTTTCAAATGCTTAAAAACCCTAAAGCTTCAGCTAATTCAACCCAAAATTTATTTGGCAACATAGCATGAAGTTAAAGATTCTCCAATGTTCATGAAGCCCATGGCCAACATTTCCTTGTTTCCATCAAGATGGTATCCTTTTATGGATGCAAAAGATCAACCAACCGCAATGGCTTCCTGAAGTTGGCACACGTATCAAGACACTTTTCACAGGAAATTCAAAATGTTCATGAATAATGTTGAAGAATAAATGGAAGGGAATAAATAGTGATGAGGAATGCACCATGAGAGCGACAACTGTAACAATCAGTCCAATTTTAGCCACTTCTGAGGCATGTGGGTTGTTGAATTATAACTGATAAACTGAGATTGGATTCAGCCCTTGTAACGCCCACAAAATAATACATAAAACCCATCACTTGACATGCATTGATATAAAAGAAACCAACCATTTATATTCATCAGAGTAAATTTTACAATAGTATTACATGTTAACAACAAAAGCAAATGCCCTATGGGCTTACAGCTTTCCAAGTCAACACTTGGTTACACAAAAGAAGAGTACTAACTCTATACAAAATAGGCTCTTGGCTTGATATACATGTAATACAGACAAAATAATCAAAAAAAGAGTCTTCAACTCTCATCATCCAAGCTATGTCTTTGAAGGTGGCATGCTACATGTACCTGAAAATAATGTCCCATATAGGGTGAGCCACAACCCAGTAGGAATATGCTAAACACAGTATGAGCAATAACTAAGACATTAGCAATTGATAAATGTTCAATTTCCATAAATCAATTCACAACCCATTTCCATTTCATGACCACTATGTTCATGTTTCATTCCAGTTTCCATTTCTTATCAATTTCACAATTTACATCATCGGCTCAGAACCTGGTCAATCACTTATATGAGACAGTGACTCATATTTAAACATTTCCCATTCTACAATAGATAAACATACTAGTTGTATCAAGATCTCAACAGATAAGCATACAAGCCGTATCCACATCTCAACAGATATGCATATTAGCTATGTCAACACTTCCAAAGATAAGCATATGAGCTGTATCAACACTTCCATAGATAAGCATATGAGCTGTATCAACACATTATCTGACAAGCATATGAGCTGTATCAGTGGAGTTCATCCCCTATCTCCTCCTAAACAACATCCAGTTTAGAGGTCCATCCTCTATCTTTTCCTAAATCGTGGAGTACATCCCCTATCTCCTCCCACACACACAACATATATACACACTGGTCATATACACAATCAATCAATACATAACGTCAATGTATTCTATCAATCGTCATACTCTATGAAATATCCAATTGATTAGTTTTAGTTTGCCTAATCATCATGCATTGTCTACAACAATCAAAACTACCCTCCACCGGTAGTCCAAGCAATTATTTCTAAACAGATAATAAAAGCTCCAACAGATAATATCAATGTTTTCAAAAGTGAGCGACTAACAAATCCAACTCCGCTATTCTACTATATAATGAGCCAATTTCATTATTTCCAACTCAATTTTACAAATCCACAATTTTCCCAAATTAATTATACCAATTAATTTATACAATAAATTAGGGTTTTCTACCCCATTTTCTAATATTGACCCAATGGTCTATATATCAACAACCAACAACAATATCATTATTTTGAAACCCAAATTACATATTTTTGAATCAAAATAGCAAAACCCCCTTTCACCCTTTTCAAACCCTAACTTCCCAAAATCAACCATTTAACAAAATGCCCAAATATCTAGGTCAAAACCCATAGTAGTGAGTAGCAATCCCTACCTCAAAAGTTGACACCCAACGAAGAAGATGATGAAAACGAAGTTGCTCCGAATCACAAGTTTCTTGGATCAAAAGATAGCCCTCGACGATCAACAACTTTTTTGTAAAGGCCAAAGGTGAGGAAACAACTCCAACTAGATCAATACCTAGAGAGAAGGCAAGGTTCTAGACAGAGAAGCTCTCAAATGGCGTTTTGGAAAAGTAAGAGAGAGAGTGTGAATGTAAAAAGTGATTTTAAAATGCCCAGCTGTCAACTGATATACGACATTCCAGCTCGAGCGGAGAACACAACGCTCGAGCGTCACGAACAAAAAACTAGGTATGCTCGAGCGCAAGAAGGCCCGCTCGAGCGCCAAGACACAAGAATAAAGTGCATCCGCTCGAGCGCGAAAATCAGTCAGCTCGAGCGTAGATTTCCCCCTCCCAAAACTTACACCAAAGAGTACTACCCGCTCGAGCGCCACTGCTCGAGTGTAAAGAAACCAGCTCGAGCGTAAAAATCACACCTGCAGAAGTTTTGCAGGGACACGAAAAACTGGAAGTGTGCAATATCTGCTCGAGCGCTATACGACCCGCTCGAGCGGAACGACCAAAAACCTGGCAACAAGAATTTAGATCAAGGCTCAACCCACTGCTCAAAATATACTCAACCCATCCCAAAACTCAAACAAAAGAAGTAAAGGATGACAACAAGGTATACAACCACCAACTCCACAGAACTAAAGTCCGGAATACGACAGAACAGTAAAGGGACAACCGGGATCGCTATAACCTCCCCCCTTAAAGAATTTCGTCTCCGAAATTAAACACAAGTTTTCAAAAACAAGTTTTCTCCATTCTTAACAACATTACAACATAATGTTAAACAATCCGATCCCTTACCGGTCAATCCCATCTCTTTTCAAGAGGCATTTCACATTACACATAACAACTTGCATTATCAACATGCATTCCTTTGAAATTTATCAATTTCAACTCATTTTTCACAATTCGTTAACACATGCAACGCTAATATCATGCTTGCATTTCCACAATATACTTAACATACACAATGTTAAAACAAACTTCCATTAACCAAAACATTCACAATATTTTACAACTTAAGACACACATAATGTTCTTAAAGTTCAATAAGGTTACAAATTTCCAACGCATGATTACACATTAACAAACAAGTCCGGATATTTCTCACGGACTTCCAACTCACGTTCCCAAGTGGCTTCCTCCACTCCGTGATGCTTCCACAAAACATTTACCAAGGGAATGGTCTTGCCTTGCAAGACTTGATCCCGCCTATCCAAGACCTGAACCGGTCTCTCCTCATACGAGGCATCCTCATCTACCTCCAAGTCGGTCCAATCTAACACATGGGATGGATCCGGCTCATACTTCCGAAGCATACTCACATGAAACACGTCATGCACTCCGGACAACTGCGGTTGTAAAGCCAAACGATAGGCAACTTCCCCTATCCTCTCAAGGATCTCAAAGGGACCGATAAACCGAGGGGATAACTTCTCACTCTTCCCAAACCTCATCAAACCTCACCTAGGTGATATTTTCAAGAAGACATGATCACCTATCTCAAACGCCAAAGGCCTCCTCCTACGATCGGCATAACTCTTTTGGCGACTCTGGGCTGTAACAAGCCTTCTACGGATAAGCTCAACCTTCTCTGTTGTCTCTCTAACCAACCCCGGACCCAACAAAGGTGCGTCACCCACCTCGGCCCAACACACTGGAGACCTACACGGTCGGCCATACAAGGCCTCAAACGGTGCCATACCGATGCTAGACTGAAAACTGTTGTTATAGGCAAACTCTACCAAGGACAAGTGCCTCTCCCATGTCCCACTAAAGTCAAGGACACAACCTCAAAGCATATCCTCAAGGATCTGAATAGTACGCTCGGACTGCTCGTCAGTCTGAGGATGATAAGCCGTACTAAAGGTCAACTTAGTGCCCATGGCACTCTGCAAACTCTGCCACAACCTAGCAGTAAAACGAGGATCTCTATCTGAGACGATCTTCACTGGGACCCCGTGCAATCTCACTACGTCCCGAATATACAAATCGGCAAGATGATCCACCGAATCTCTCACGCGCATAGGAATAAAGTGCGCCGACTTAGTCAACCGGTCTACAACCACCCAAATAACATCACTCCCCCGCTGAGTCCTCGGAAGACCTACAACGAAGCCCATAGTGACATGCTCCCACTTCCAATCGGCAATAGGCAAGGGTTGCAACAACCCCGCTGGCCTCTGATGCTCAGCCTTCACTTGCTGGCAAGTATGGCACTTAGACACAAACACAGCCACATCCTTCTTCATACCCCGCCACCAAAACCG
>NW_021025563.1:33367-59030 GCF_004153795.1 Camellia sinensis | reverse complement strand
TCTCCATCTTTCTTTTTAGCAAAGAGGGCCGGTGCTCCCCACGGCGAAACACTAGGGCGGACAAAACCCTTATCTAGCAATTCCTGGAGCTGAATCTTCAACTCACTTAACTTGGCTGGGGCAAAACAATAAGGTGCCATAGAAATCGGCGCCGTGCCGAGCACTAAATCAATAGAGAACTCTATCTCTCGGTAAGGTGGCAAACTAACGAGATCTTCAGGAAAAACATCCGAATACTCACAAACCACCCTCGGCAACACAGTCTGGGTCTCACTGCACTCACTACTCAAAAAGCTATCAAGTAGACCACTAAGCTCATTCCGCTCTCGCGGATCATACATCGGTGGCAACACACTACCAACCCGATCCCCCAAGAAATGGAAACACTCCCCGCTCAAGGTACAAACTGTGACCCTCTGGCGGTAGCAATCAATAACAGCCCGGTATGACGATAGCCAGTCAATACCCAAAATAATATCAAAACCCGTCATGGGCATGACAACAAAAGGAAAAGGAAGCCTATGGTCGGCGACCTCTATATCACAACCCCTAACACCCTGTTTTAGAATCAACTCACCACCAACAGGCGATACTACACATATAAGAGATGCTAATAGTGCCAACTCCAACTCCAACACAGATGCAAATGCAGCAGATACAAAAGAATGAGACGCACCCGTATCAATCAATACACTAACAACTGAGTTGCAAAACAGAAAGGTACCTCTCACTACTGATGGAGCAGGCATAAGATCCTGCGTGGTAACAGCATACACGTGCCCAGTAGGTCCCTGATCCAACTGCTCACCCCTCAGAGCAAACGACTGCTGCACAGATGGGATGACGAAGCTCCCGGGTTGGCCCTCGAGGCCTGCACAGACTGAGCTGGTTGATAACTCTGCGTCTGCCTAGAACCAGACGCTCCCGAAGTGGCACTCAACTGTGGGCAGAACCTCTTCAGGTGCCCAGGCTGACCACACTGATAGCAAGACAAAGGCTGGCCCCTGCCCTGACTCTGGCCCTGAGGTCTAGCTAAAGAAGAAGCAGCTCGCTGACCCCCTCCCTTCTGCGAGCAAACCGAAGACTTGTGACCCAGTTGGCCACATGCAAAACAAGTCAAGCCTCCCTGACTACCTCTCCCAGAGCCCGTACTCGGCACTAGAAAGGTCGATCTAGCCAAACCACCCTGAGACTGTTGAGGGTTAAAACCCCTCTGTCTCCTGCCGTTACCCTGACCATCTTGGCTCCTCTTGGAGCCTCTCTATCCCTCATCCTCCTCCTGCATCATGAGCTCCATATGAGCTGCAGCATCCATCAAACGTCTATACTCCCGGATGAACAACCCTCTAACCCTCAACTTGAGTCCATGCCTCAACTTCCGCTAAAACTCAAAGCATCGGCGTTCCTCAGACGCCACAAGTTCAGGTGCAAACCTGGATAGACTAGTAAAAGTAGCCTCAAACTCGGCCACTGACAAGCCCTGCTGTTTAAGCTGGCAAAATTGCTTCCTCAACTTCTCCCTAGCAGCTGAAGATAAGAATTTCTCCTGGAAAGCATTCACAAACGCCTCCCATGCACCACCAACACTACCCTTTTCGTACTTCCACCATTGACCCGCATCTCCCTTCAGTTGGAAGGATGCCAAGGTCACCTTTAAAGCCCCGTCCTCGATGCCAAGCATCTCGAACGTCTTCTCCATCTGTTCTAACCACTCGTCAGCCTTATGTGGCTCCTTCGGGTCCCCAACAAACTCGTCCGGGTTAGACCGGAAGAATTCGCTCTTCAAGAAAGAAGGCCCTACCTCAGTAACCTAATTCTCAGCTCTGAGAATACCCAAAGCTCCCGCTATCTCTCAGGCCAAGGCACTCATAGCCTGCTGACCTGTTGGCTCGGCCACATTGGCCTGACCAACTCCCTCCTGCACTGCCGGAACGTCATCCGGTAAAGGCACCTCATGCCTACCATGCCTGCCACGCCTACCACGCCCTCGTCTTGACATCCTAATAAAGGTAACCAAGACCATTAGCACATTCATAAATGTACCGAAGCTATAACACTCACGTCCTAATGCATGGACAACTATAATTCACTCCACATAAGCACATAATCACATAAGCAATTACGAATTTCATTTCCGGATAATGACAGTCCCGAGGCGTTACTAGAGTTCTGGTTAGAAATAGCATTGATCATGTGCTTTTCCAATAAGACTCCCAGACACCCAAGGATCCAATCAATATCCTAGAAACTACATTCCATACCCACATAGTCACATAAGCATGTTATCAATTAAGCACATAGCATATGACACTACATCTAAGTCTCTATCAAGCGAGACAAACCCATTGTGATACTAATCACTTCCCACGTACCCAAAGTATTCGAACCTGGTACGCTCTGATACCAAGTTGTAACGCCCACAAAATAATACATAAAACCAATCACTTGACATGCATTAATATAAAAGAAACCAACCATTTATATTCATCAGAGTAAATTTTACAATAGTATTACATGTTAACAACAAAAGCAAATGCCCTATGGGCTTACAGCTTTCCAAGTCAACACTTGGTTACACAAAAGAAGAGAACTAACTCTATACAAAATAAGCCCTTGGCTTGATATACATGTAATACAGACAAAATAATCAAAAAAAGAGTCTTCACCTCTCATCATCATCCAAGCTATGTCCTTGGAGGTGGCATGCTACCTGTACCTGAAAATAATGTCCCATATAGGGTGAGCCACAGCCCAGTAGGAATATGCTAAACACGGTATGAGCAATAACTAAGACATTAGCAATTGATAAATGTTCAATTTCCATAAATCAATTCACATCCCATTTCCATTTCATGACCACTATGTTCATGTTTCATTCCAGTTTCCATTTCTTATCAATTTCACAATTTACATCAACGGCTCAAAACCTGGCCAATCACTTATATGAGATAGTGACTCATATTTAAACATTTTCCATTCTACAATAGATAAACATACTAATTGTATCAACATCTCAACAGATAAGCATACAAGCTGTATCCTCTCAACAGATATGCATATTAGCTATATCAACACTTCCAAAGATAAGCATATGAGCTGTATCAACACTTCCAAAGATAAGCATATGAGCTATATCAACACATTATCTGACAAGCATATAAGCTGTATCAGTGGAGTCCATCCCCCTATCTCCTCCCAAACAACATCCGGTTTAGAGGTCCATCCCCTATCTTCCCCTAAACCGTGGAGTACATCCCCTATCTCCTCCCACACACACAACATATATATACAATGGTCATATACACAATCAATCAATACATAACGTCAATGTATTCTATCAACCGTCATACTCTATAACATATCCAATTGATTAGTTTTAGTTTGCCTAATCATCATGCATTGTCTACAACAATCAAAACTACCCTCCACCGGTAGTCCAAGCAATTATTTCTAAAGAGATAATAAAAGCTCCAACAGATAAAATATCAATGTTTTCAAAAGTGAGCGATTAACAAATCCAACTCCGCTATTCTAGTATATAATGAGCCAATTTCATTATTTCCAACTAAATTCCATAAATCCACAATTTTTCCAAATTAATTATACCAATTAATTTATATAAGAAATTAGGGTTTTCTACCTCATTTCCCAATATTGACCCAATGGTCTATATATCAATAACCAACAACAATATCATTATTTTGAAACCCAAATTACATATTTTTGAATCAAAATAACAAAGCCCCCTTTCACCATTTTCAAACCCTAACTTCCCAAAATCAACCATTTAACAAAATGCCCAAATATCTAGGTCAAAACCCATAGTAGTGAGTAGCAATCCCTACGTAATTGAGTTAGTACTCATCCTTTTTGTGTCCAAGTGTTAGCTTGGAACGATGTAAGCCCTTAGGGCATTTATTTTGATGTTGCAGGATGTTACATGTGATGTCTTTCAATAAGAATACTCTGATGAATAACTCAAATGATTCGTTTTCTTTTATAAATGCATGTTAATGTTATGGTTATTATGGGTTTATTTTGAGGGCGTGACAAAAAGTGATTTTAAAATGCCTAGCTGCCAACTAATATACGGTATTCCCGCTCGAGCGAAGAACACAACGCTCGAGCGCACGAGCAAAAAACTAGGTACGCTCGAGCGCAAGAAGGCTCGCTCGAGCGCCAAGACACAAGAATAAAGTGCATCCGCTCGAGCGCGAAAACCAGTCCGCTCGAACGTAGATTTCTCCCTCCCAGAACTTACACCAAAGAGTACTACCCGCTCGAGCGCCAGATCACCCGCTCGAGCATAAAGAAACCCGCTCGAGCGTAAAAATCACACCTGCAGAAGTTTTGCAGGGGCAAGAAAAACTGGAAGTGTGCAATATTCGCTCGAGCGCTATATGACCCGCTCGAGTGGAACGACCAAAAACCTGGCAACAAGAATTTAGATCAAGGCTCAACCCACTTGCTCAAAACATACTCAACCCATCCCAAAACTCAAACAAAAGAAGTAAAGGATGACAACAAGGTATACAACCACCAACTCCACGGAACCAAAGTCCGGAATACGACAAAACAGTAAAGGGACAACCGGGATCGCTATAGCCCTCCTTTGATGTGTTTCACTATTTTAATTCCATATTTATCAGCACTTGTCAGGAAAATGATAAGAGTAGATAAAATAACAGACATCAATGGTGCAATGGCCGGCAACCAAAAGAGTTTCTTGCCCCTTTTGATGAAGACAGCAGCTCAGCCATTGCACAGCCACAACCACAACACAGCAGCTCCAGCAGAGCAGCAGCTGGAGCTCCATCTGCTCCACAGCAGCACAGCCGCAGCCGCAGCACAGCCACAACCACAACACAGTAGCTCCAGCAGAGCAGCAATCACAACAGCTCCAGCAGCTCCAAAGCAAAGCAACAGCCACAACAGCTCAGCAGCGTTAGAGCAATAGCTCCAATAGTCACGTAAGTATTATCAAGGCTAGGTAGTTAGTTTGTTAGAGTTTAACTATAGTTTAGTTAGACGGGTTATGGTTAGGTTAAGTAGATCACTCTTGTATATATACTATCTTCTCTATATAATGTTCATTCATTCAGAAAATCAATAAAATAGATATTTTCTTGTTTTCTCTTTACCTTCTACCCAAATCACAGAATCACAAAGTAAGTATACACTAGAATTGTGGTAGACAAAGAAATTGTATAGACCACCACCTATGTTTGATCTTGGTTATTTTTATTTTTATGTGAAAAAATAAATAAATAAATAAATACAACAACAAAAAGGAAATCGCCAATTATGGTTATTACTTACCAGGAATCTAGTAATTAAAATGAAAGCTGTAGCGATTCCAAACCATTCTTTATACGGTACACCCTAAGAGAAGCACGACGAGTTTAAATTCATAAATGAAAAATCAAAATCTTCATGAATCAGATCTGCAACTAATCCATTTATACTATTTACAATTGGTCTTTGACTCTTTGAGACATATGGCCAAATATAGAGAAGATTATTTTTTTTTCTCTAAGTAAGAGAATACAGAGAAGAACTAAAAAGGACTCTAGATGTCGATTCATGCCCCAACAATGACTAAGGCAAGCAAAATCATTAGTAATGATTATCATAGATTCTTCCAGTTAATAACTTATTTTATACATCATCTCCAAACACATATTGATAAAACAGTGCAAATGCTCATATAATTCACAGTTAAGGCATCTTGAAATTCTAACCTCGCTGATAAATATAGTAGAAAATGCAAATACGAACAAATTTCAAGGGCAGCTCTTTAAAAAATAAATTGTTAAACAAGAAAACAAATTGACATCACAACATTCTTTACTTGTTCTGTGGCTGGAGAAGTTAACACAGCAGCATTTGCCCTTAGAAGAAAAAGCTTCAAACTACATATGAACACACAAGAGAACACACAGCAGCAGGACTCTTATAAATATTAATGACAAATTAACAGTGCTATTGCATTATACTAGAAAACCTTCAATAAGAGAGTTTTACCCATATCCCCTAGTAGATGCACAAACAAGAGCCCCACTATCTAACAACATATGAACACACTCCGGCCATCCTTGTCAGGCTGCCGAGTGCAATGGGGTTGCTCCATTTTTATCTCTTATATTCACAACCCTTGCAAATCCCCTGCCATCAACTCCAAATCAAACCAAACAAAACAACCATAACTTTAGCAACTTCATGGATATTCTCTACACACAAGCATATATGAGTGTGTGTGTGTGTGTGTGTGTGTAGAGAGAGAGAGAGAAAGAGAGAGAGGGTCACCAGGAATGTGCAACAGAGGTGGAAAGGGCAGCAGAAAGAATAGCTTGTAGGCAATCTAGATGGCCATAGAAAGCAGCATAATGCAAACAGGTGCTTCCATGGAGTGAATCAAACATTAAAATCTAATGAAATTTCACACACAACCAATGATCAATTTATCTTCTACAATTCAACCAATGATAGTATTTTGTTTGCATAAAAAACAAGTATTGTAAGTGAGGGTGGCATAGACTAGACACAACAGTATGACGAGATTTTGTTCATTACAAAGGAGAAAATTAGGGCATTGGACACAACTGTACTCCAAAAGAGTATACGTACATCTTGGACAATTGAAATCTTTCATGCATGGAAGAATTCTCTTTATGTATAGATTCCTAATAAAAGAAAAAATAAAGAAAATTTGTTAGAACTAAAAAAAATTGCCATTTAAATGGGAAGTATGCAGGAGGAAGGAAGAAACTAAAATAGAGTCATCTTACATGTTCTCCTGACAAGCAAGCTAATCAGGGCCTTGCCATGTAAAGTTATTGTCAGAACTATATAATTAATTAGAAATAAATGGAAAATATATAATTGAATAATTTTAGGGACACTTAATTTAGGAAGATTTGTAACTTAAAAAAAAAAAAACATATACATATACATATACATAAGAAGCCCAAATCCACTCACAAAACCCCAAAGCCCAAAACTAAAACCCCAAAACCCCTTACAATAACAAAAAATAGCAATTGTAACCATACATCAAACCATCCAATTTCACCTCCCAAACATATATATAACTATAGAAAGACAGAGAAACCCTCTTTATGTTTTCCAGAAATAATAGCTACTTCCTAATATAGTCTAGTTACTACGTACTTTTGTACAGCCATTTTTCAACTAGAAATTAACAATGTTGAACAAGTGAATTTTTATCATTATTGCTATTACAGTAAGTAAGCTAGCACGTTTATTTATTTTAAAGCATTGAGCTTGAGGTTATTGATCAATCCCTATAACCCACCAAAAAGGACAAGGTCTGCCAAGAAGCACTTTGCAGTGCCAAAAATATATATCACAAGCATGGTACAAATAATTTGACAATATTAGCAAAGGAGTGCAAGCTGCAGATAGAATCCTACCTAGGCCTCCTGTCCCAGATGTGTCAACATTTATAAAAGCTCCAATTGTGTCACGCCATTTATGTGATGTCATGAAGCCATGTGAACCCTAAAATATTGGAGACCATTAACAAGTTCAATGATTATTAGCTGGAGAACACAACACTAGACTCCTATTAGCTTAAAATAGGCAATTGTGCAAAATAATACATTACCATTTACAACATTTGCCATTTGCAGTCTATCATACATTTTAAAACAACAGTGGCTTATCTAAAGAAATAAATAAATAAACAACAGTGGTAAACAGATCATGATCTGCCAAAATGAGTAGTCACAGCACACAAGTCATGATGGGCCTATTGACTTTCTGCACATGCTTCCATTCAAGTAAAAAAGTAGTTACTCAACATTAAAATATATATGATCAAAAAGACATTGAAATATATTAGCAATCAAAACCAACAAAGAATATGCAATGTGAGTAGAACTATCCTATTTTTCGCTTCGTCCACTTCGCCTAAAGTGTACAAATAACCCCATTTATAGTGCAGGCAATGTTGGGATTGAAATTAAATGCAAGGAAAGGAAGAGGAATAAAATAACTACGCATTTATGTAAATAAAGATATACATTGAAATGGATTAACTTTGCAAAATATCAAGCCAGAATCCTGTGACACTGACAATATGCAAACCATAATCTTTATCCCTCTAACTCTCTCTATGTTTTGAAGGAAAATATTGACAAACAAAAAAGATGATTAATAATGGAAAGAAAAATAGAGGAAATCTGAAAGTTGTGTTACAAATGGCAAATCTCAAAAGGTGACCAGATTGCAGTAGTACAAATTTTGTTTCCAGAAACCACTTTGCCTTGCTTTAATAACTTTTAGATCCATAGGAGAAAAAACAAAGTACTGTTTAAAACATAACCAAATGCAACATAAATTTTGGGCATCATACTTACACAAACTTCAAATTCTTTCTAGTTATGTCATTAGGAATTTCTCCCACTAACTTGTTAAAATTGACATCCCTGTCCAAATCACAATACAAAGATATATATATATATAGAGAGAGAGAGAGGACAGACCGTCGAGGCAGACAACATCAAAGGGTTGAACACGGTGGTAATCGAAGAGAGCTTCGAGTTGTTCTTCGGTTGATTCAGCCTATAAAATAAAGAAATCAAAAATCAAGTTCAGAAACCCTAGAAAAAAAAAAACAAAACAAAAACAGTACTTGGAAGATTGGGGGGCTAGAACTTGAAGTTTCGCACCATTAGGGTAGAAGAAATTGAGGTCGAAGTCGTAGTAATTGTCGAGGAAGAAGCAAAGGTGGGAGTTGGGATCGTGTGGGGTTTGAAGGAAGCAGTTCTGATTGTAGAGTTGTTAGGAGGGTTTGAGAGTGTTGGGGTAGCGTAGTGATTGGAGTACGAGGGGGTCGAGGTCGAGGTCGAGGTCGAGGTGAGATTGGGTGAGGTTTGGTGGTCACAGACTATGTATTAGGGAGAGAACAAAAGGAGGTGTAAAACAAAATAGGGCACCAATATTAAATAGGAGTGCTAAATTTGAAATATCAAATATTTTAGTTCTTTTGGCGACCAAAACAATTTAGTCGTTGAAAATAAATGTTTGGCGACCAAATTTTTGGTCGCCAAAGAAAAAAATAATTTTTTAATTTTTTGTTTGGCGACTAAAAATTAAATTAAATAATTTTTCATCTGTGTCAGAGAGAGAATTGGAAAATGAAAACTAATTGGCGACTAAAATATTGTTGTAGCCAAAGCTTAATTAACGGCGACTAAAATATTAGTCGCCAAAAGTATTAATTTGGCAACTAACTTTTTTTTGGTCGGAAAAAATAAATATACGACGACTAATTTATTTTGGGTCGTTGAAAATAAGTTTTTGGCGACCAAAATTTTGGTCACAAAAGATAAAAAATAATTTTTTATTTTCCATTCGGTGACCAAATAGTTTTAGTAACCAAAACTCAATATACGACGACTAAAATATTTTTAGTCGCTAAAAATAAGTGTTTGGCGACCAAAATTTTGGTTGCCAAAAGATAGAAAATAATTTTTTATTTTTCACTCGGTGACTAAATAGTTTTAGTAGCCAAAACTCAACATACGGTGACTAAAACATTTTTAGTCGCTGAAAATAAGTTTTTGGTGACCAAAATTTTGGTCGCCAAAAGATAAAAAATAATTTTTTATTTTTCATTCGGAGACTAAATTGTTTTAGTAGTCAAAACTCAATATACGGCGACTAAAATATTTTTTTGTCGCTAAAAATAAGTTTTTGTCGACCAAACTTTTGGTCGTCAATTCCACAACCAACTTATTTTGATTTCCTGAGACCAACTTAATTTTTGGTTGCCAAAAGGTGACCTTCCGCGACCAAATTTGTAATTGGTTGCCAAAACCATACCACTTTCTGTGACCAACTTTAATTTAGGTCGCCAAAATATCATCTTCTACGACCAACTCATATTTGGTCGCCAAAAACAATGATCATTCGCAACTAACTCATATTTGGTAGCCAAAATGTAACTTTTAGCGACCAATTTTTATATTGGTCGCGAAAAGTAGTTGCTAAAAGTGTAGATTCTTGTAGTGGGAGTAAGATAAAAATATAGAATAATTTCAGAATATATCTTGAGAAAAAAAAAATCTCTCTAAGGTTATGCATATGATCAGAATATAATTTTAAGAAAAGCCCCCTTGAGGTTATGACGCTTCATAAAAAAAAATCAGAGAATAGTTTCCCAATCAATAATACCAAGTGCCATTAAGATTCGGCCAAATACAACTGCACCGAGTGTGCCAGTAAAAAAAGAGAAAAGACACGTGAAACCAAATGCTTCATACCAGGTAAAAGCAATAGTGATACACAACAAAGAGTTTGTAGCACATGTAACCACAAAACAAGTATTACAAATTGCAAAAATAATTTTAGCATTCTAGTGGATGTAAAGATCATCGACAACGATGAAGATCGGTGACAATAGTGAAGATCGGTGATAATGATGTAGATTTTTGACAATGGAGGGGATCGGAAAGGACGGTGAAGATTGGTAATGGATATGATGTAGATCAGAGATAGATCTTGGTAGATCGGCAATGGATTTGTGTATATTGGAGATAGATTTAGATGGATGATAGTGGTGATGGAGTTAGTGTCGAAGGATGATAGGAAGCGAGAGCGGGCGAGAGAGAGAACGGAACGATGAGTGGGTGTGTGTGTGTATGTGTGTGTATGTGTGTGTATGTGTGAGTGAGAGAGAGAGAGAGAGAGAGAATTTATTTTTATTTTTTTAAAAAAAGCACATAATTTTTTTTAATAATAAAGCAAAAAAAAATTTAAAATATATAAACATTATATAGAAGTATTTAGACTACTAATGTCACGATCCAAACCCGCCCCTATAAGTTTAGCGTCATAATCAGCCAGTAATCCTTGGATTACCAAAGGTCTCTGAACAGATTATCACAAAATAAGGGGCTGCATAAGCAAATATAGAAACATACATAGTCCATAGAGCTGTGCAGACATACATGGGACAGATAATTTAAAACCTTGTATATATATATATATATATACATATATGACGTCATATACATCCATCCAACCTTGTCATTATACACAAAGTAGAACAAAAGAACTAGTCACAAAATAACAAAAGTCTTAAGCTTATGTCTTGGTTTACAAAACTCGACCACTGAACTCTTTCCAGAACCTCCTCGGAAGGCACAATGGTTGGCCGACAAAACATAGACCCCAAGTCATCAACTTTGAGCCTGGTCACCTACATACATAATACATATAGTGAGCGAAAGCTCAGTGAATAATAACATAGTAAAAATTTTAATGAATGATGTCCAGTTTCATATCATACCAATCAGAGAGATAAGCATAGTCGTATTAAAAGCAGAGTCATGTTCATATTCGTATTCAAATTATGTGTGGTACTTCCATTAGCATTAACATATCACTTTGGTCAAACATATCAAGTTCCATAGTAAAACCTCTAGTACCAGGTAACATATCTCATACATGGGCCACGGTATTGTTCTCCCGGGTAAGGGCCTGGACCACGGTATTATTTCCCCCAAGTAAGGGCCTCATGACCATAAGCCACAGTATTATGTCCCCTGGGTGAGGGCC
The DNA here is from genome assembly GCF_004153795.1 of Camellia sinensis. NCBI lineage: Eukaryota > Viridiplantae > Streptophyta > Magnoliopsida > Ericales > Theaceae > Camellia > Camellia sinensis. Next base: position 47,444 of record NW_021025563.1, on the reverse strand, counting down.
TCTGCTAAGGACACCACAAATACATTTCAAAGATATGGATCATCATTCAAAGAATCACAAAATACCCTTTTATATCATTCAGAAACAATTCATATCATATCATAATGTTCAGAAAGTATTTCATATCAAACATAGCTTTACTAAGTTATTACTCACAAATAACTGCACAGATAGCTTTGATAGCAACCAATGGATTAACAGCTCACGGCGTGTGACCTACACAAACATAACATATACATATACTGAAACACGCACTTGGATCGTACTTAACTTATTTCGTTCCGTTCTTAGTGTGTTTGTAAGTCTTATCCTCATTATTGTGTCTCAATCATGGCCTAGGAATGCCTAGGATGCAATGAGGATGCCAAAACATGTTGTTCAACACTTGGGTAAATTTGCTAAAAATAGGGTCTTCGCTTGAGTGCAACTTTTTTCACTCGAACGGATGTGCAAAATATATGTGGTCGCTCAAGCGCAACTTCGGTCGCTCGAGTGGTCTGTAAACTTCTGTAAAAGTACCGATTGTATGATTTCTTTGCTCGACGGTCGCTCGAGTGTAAGACTGAGGTCTTCGCTCAAATGTAACTCTTGTCACTCGAGCAGTCTTCAAATCATGTTAACTTTTAGGAGCATGCATTTTACGCTCGAGCCAACTTTTGCTCGCTCGAGCGGAAGTGCAAACAAAGGGTGGTCACTTGAGCGCAAGTTCTGTTGCATGAGCGGTGAGGCAGAATTCTGAAATTTCCAAATTGCACTTCCAAGTCCAAAACTCAAATTCAAAGCTATAATTCACATCCTTTTGGCCCCAAAACTTGAGGAAACATATGTAAACTTGTAAAACGTGCTGAATTCAAAATCATTTTGCAAAATTAAAGCCCAAAAGTATGCCAATTGTGCAAACTCAAACTTAGAATTTCAAGAACATAACATGTATGAATTTATCTTGGCTTCAAAGCTTTCAATACATGAGCTATTGAGGTAATTTGGTATGAAACTTGATGAATTCTCAAAACAAAGGCAAGATGAACATATGCATGTTGAAATTCTTTGAAATCAAACTCAAAACCTCATGAATTATGCATTCATGCAATGACTCTTCCCAAATTCCTTAATCTAAGCTCAATTCTCATGTTTAGCCATCTTAATTTCTTGAACCCTTTCACATATGTCTTGAATACAAAGCTTAAGGACAAGATTTTTCACCTAGAGTCTTTAATTCTTTAATGTTTAGTGATGCTCTTAAGCAATTCTCCAATCTCCTAGCAATTTCCTTCCAAAACTCAAGATTTGGTCTCAAACTCTCTTGGTCCCTTCCTCTCTCACGTTTTTAGGTTCAAAGTGATAAAGAGAAGATGTCTCAAAGTGGTGTATAAGCCATATATAGGCTCAATTAGGGGACTTAATTAAGCTTGGCTTAACTTAAACAAATTTGCATTATTTTATTCTAATTATTTCGTTCCGAATCGAATTTCAATTAAACTTACCATAAAATTCTAAAAATTTCAAATAACACAGAAACCAAGTCAATTTCACGTCCTGTGGCCGATAAGGCCTTCAATTCACAAAACAAAACGAAAACACAAACAATATTTCTACGATAAACAAATAGGAACGCAAATAATGCAACACATATGCAATTAATTTAGAATTTCATCTTAATTATTTACTAAACATTCTTAATCATGGTTTAATAGTTAATCACAGGTCGAGATTGTTACAACTAAGTAAGAAAACAATGAGCAATTACAAATCTGTGCAATGGAGAAAAACAATGAGTGATGATACTAATAAGTGATCTTTAAAAATGGCAACTCTCATGATATCCTACATAATCATCCATTTCAATGTTACTAATGGGTAGATGGATAAATTCAGACCAAACTCGTATTAATAATGGACAAAATAGACAATAACAGTATTATATAGCAGTGAAAGAGCATGCCTATACGTTTGATACCAAATGTCACTGATGTTACTAATACCTATATGCACTCTAAGAGATTTATGGCGCAAACATTACTTAGAATACACATTATTGCTCACAATAATTTAAACTCATTATAATCTCATAGAGCTAAGGTAATTCCATAACTAAGGCATATCTAACATATAACAGTTCATATCATGAAATCAATATATTTAGTGCAAAGTTAAGCATAAGCATGATTTTCTTTTTCTCTTTTTGGCAAGAGTATATTTCTCCTCGTTCATCATCAAAGAGTATATATTACAAACCATATGATGCATAATTAAATTTATGAAAAATCAATCCCTTCCATATCTTTGTAATGAAAATGTTAGTTCAAAGGATATGAGATGAAAAATCTAGAAATCCCCTAGATGTTGATTTGTGATTATATATCAATTTTAAGCAGTATATAACAATCCCAATCAAACAATCAAGACAAATCGACACAACGATTTTACGTGGAAAAACCACAATTGGACACCTCCAATTGTGATAAAAAAAAAATCATGGGCAACAGCCACAAAACAATCCACTAAGAAGATATAAAGAAATTACACAGGTATACTCTCAATTACCTAGCAAATGTACACTCGAATTGAACCAACTTCTATGTGCCTCTTCTAACCCCGTTTTCACCTCGAAATTGTCTTGACGATAAGCCACTCTGGAATCCACCAAAGCTTCAGGCTCGAATTCTTCAGAATCCACCGAAGAACAATTCTCTCTTTTGTGTAGAACAAACAAATAATCCTTTAATGTATACTCTTTAAACCAGGAGTTGAATAATCAATCAAAACATCAAAGAAAACTAGCAAAATATCTCCAAATATAAACCCTAGAACCCAAGAAGAAGATCTGGAGAAGTAATCCTAGATTTGGACTGAAACATGTATTTATAGAAAACTGTCCCGCGATCTCCGCTCGAGCGGACCTACGCTCGACCGCGGAAAGTTCCGCTCGAGCGGGAAAAAACAACATCTAGTATTTTTGCAGGCGAACAAACTTCTGAAACCCAGCATTCTCCGCTCGAGCAGAGGAATGTCCGCTCGAGCGAACAGGCAACTTGGAATGCATTTTTGCATTTTGCTTCGGAGGCGCTGCCCCTCGACCCCGCCGTGGCGCTGCCTCGGACCCGCCAAGGGGCGCTGCCCCCTCGACCCCCGCGAGCTGACTGGGCAGCTCGATTCCTATCATAATCAGCGAAGTGGCAATCTTGAAAGTATTAACATCACAAACTTCTCTGCAAGGCACACTTCGAGTTGGATTCGCATCTAAATACTCATAACCTCACTGAAATAAAAAGTGCAAAAACAAATACAACTTAAAGGAGTTTTGTCAAATAGGGTTGCCAAGAATAAAAACCTAACATGAGAGAACATATGAAATTTATCACAAGGGCTTAAGAGTATATTAGGAAACATACCTTTAATTCATGTGTTGGAAACTTTTTAGTCTTCTATTTCCTTTCATAAATAAATCATCTCAAACAGGTTTAACAAATGTGTTTAGCAAAACTATTTCTCCCCTTAAATTGGTGTTTCCTTTTTCTATGGTGATTTTGTGCATATATAGCCATCATAAAACAATCACATGAAACATACAGTGTATTGTTAGATTTTTGTAATTGGCAATCTAGTTTGACAAAATCTCTTTCAGTTGTAATTTTATTCAATCTTTTATTTCAGTGAAGCTATGAGTATTTAATAGCAAATCAAACCCGAATTGTGCCTATGTAGAGGAGTTTGTGATCTTAGTCCTATCATGTTTGTTATTTCGTTGACTATGTCAAGGATCGAATGACCCGATCAACTCGCGAGGGTCTAGGGGACAGCATCCCGTAGCGGGTTCGGAGCAGCGCCCAGGCGGGGTCGAAAGGCAGCTCCCTCGAAGCAAAAAGCAAAATTGCAATCGAAGTTGTTTGACTGCTCGAGCGGTCGATTGTGCACTTGAGCGAAGATATAATCCTTTTAGAAGTTTCACTCGTCTACAAAAGTACTGGGAGTTGTATTTTTATGCTCGAGCAGCCTTTCCTGCACTCAAGCGTAGATCCTTGTTTTGAAACACGCGTTTTAGTCAGACCGCTCAAGCGTCCATTCCTACGCTTGAGCAGAGATCACGATTCTATTTTCTATAAATCTGCGATTAATTTAGTTTCTAGGGTACGACTTCCAAATCTTCTTCTTGGGTATTAGGGTTTTCATCTGCAGCTCCTTTACTTGTTTCCTTTGATATCTATGAGAGTTTATATCATGAATTGAGTGGATTATATCAAACGGTTTGTTTATTTTGTTTTATTCACAAAAGAGAGAGTTGTTCTTCGGTGGGTTCTGTGAAATTTGGGCCTGAAGCTTTAATATATTCCGAAGTGGCTTATGGTCGTGGATTCAACATCGGCATTATGGATTCAATGTTGGACAAGACAATTCTGAGGTGAAGACGGTGGTGGAAGAGGCACATTGTTCGGCTCAATTTAGGCGTGGATTCGCTAGGTAATTAAGAGTACACTTGTGTAATTCTTTTTTGTCTTCTTAGTGGATTATTTTATGACTTTGGCCCGTGATTTTTTTTATCACAATTGGAGGCACTCCAATTGTGATTTTTTTCAACTTTAAAATCGTTGTGTCAATTTGTCTTTGATTGTTTGATTGGGGTTGCTATTTACTGGTTAAAATTAATACATAATCACAAATCAATATATCGAGGATTTAAGATTTTTTCATGTATAAAGTGTAACCATATCAAGCTAAGTAAGCACATAATAAATATTGTTATATTTCACACTCCTCTTTTATCTTTAATAAAAATAGATAAACTCAAAATATGAGAAGATTTCAATAGATGCCATGATTAATTAAGAGTTTAGAATGTTATTTTCGAATTTTTTAAAATGCAACACATAAAACAAATATTAGCTTATAGAAAAATATCAATATACTATATTATCAAAATTATCTTAATAATAATGTGGCTTAATCAAAATAATTAAAGTTAAAATTAAATCATAATTTTTTTTCAAACATTTCTGTGCTTAAAAAAAATCTCTCTTTTTAAAAAATCTTTTTAGTCAAAATATCAAAATAGTAATAATTTATTTTCTTCTCTTTTTTCTCTATCTTCACATGACTCATCTGTGACTTAATGACATAGCATGGCAAGTATGCAAGATAAACAAGTATGTATTTCATATATGCAAGAGAGTAAAAATTTAATCATTAATATGAAATATTTTGAGATTGAAAAACCAACTTTTACCGAAACTACCATACCAATTATTTATTGTTGTTGCAGAATGTTTCATGATTACTGTTCATCCAAGAAGATATGGTGAATGTATTTTGAACATTCACTATCCAAATACCATTTTCTTCTACCGGATTTTACCTTGAAGCACACCTACAAAAAAAATCATGTTTTTAATTTTAGTACCCAAACTTTTTTGGATCCGTGAATGCTAGTTTCAGAATTAATTGATTTTGGAACCCATATCATTTTTGTTCCATGTAACCCCTTTTTAAATTGACATGATGAAATTGAATGACCATTTCTATTACAATAATGACATACAATATTAGGATTACTAAATGATAATTCTTTAACAAAGAAATTTTTGTAAAACATCTATTTCTTGTGGGATTTGTACACAATACCGGCTTTGTCAAAAATACATCTTTGATTTCCAAGTAATGTATTTAAATTTTCAATTTTTATTTTTATTTTTATTTTTTAAAGAGTCATTTTCAATTTTCAAATCACTTGAAGAATTCTTGAGAGAATCATTTTCCTTTTTTAAACTTTCGTTTTTATTTTTTAAAGTTTCATTTTCATTTTTTAAAGACTTTATTTTTGTTTTTCAATATTTCAATTTCATTTTTCAAAACATCATTTTCAAGTTTCAAATCATTTTGTCCATTTTTCAAATAGGAGATTCTTTTTATTTCAAAATGTCATTTTCTTCTTTTATCTTTAAAAAATCTTTTAATAACATTTCAATTTTATTAGATAAAGATTAAATTTTTTTTCGTTGAACTTGAAAGCAATTTTTTAAAAACAATATATTTGATGCCCTAGAGAAGGTCAATAGAAATTTTCTTTGGGATAATACCCTACAGAAGAAGAAAATCCATCTTGTCAATTGGAATGAGGTTTGTAAAAAGAAGAATCACGGTAGCCCTAGCATTAAAAAGGCTAGAGATCATAACGTTGCCTTATTGTCAAAATTGGGCTGGAAACTCATTCATAGCGAGGGTGGGCTATGGATAGAGGTACTGAAAGCTAAGTACTAGAAAAGCCTTCACTTCCTGAATGGAAAGAAGGCTAGCAAAGCATCTCCCGTGTGGAGAGGCAAGTTGAACTAGGTGCAAAATGGTCCATTGGTGATGGCATTAATGTTAACCTTTGGACAGATTGGTGGTGTCGGGAGAGACCCATTGAGGAGGTCATAACCTCAATGTCTCTCACACCAGCTGATACTACCATATCCAAGGTTAGGGATGTTATTGACGCGGATGGTGATTGGGATGTGAACATTATTAATCAAATTTCCCCCTCCCCCTCTCCCTCAAATTGTGGCTACCTCTGTGTTCAAAGAGAAAGCCCCCAAATATAATCCTAACCTGGATCTACTGGTTTGGAAAGGGGCTCTTGATGCTTCATTCTCCACCTCTAGTGCTTATGAGGTGCCTTTGAACTATGATGGCAAAAGGGTGGATTGCCATTGGATGTGGAAAAAGAAAGTCCCATAGAAGCTTAAAGGCTTTCTGTGGACTATCTTACATGGGAAACTCCTCACTAACAGTATGAGAATGAAAAGAGGTCTGTCAGATAATTCTTGCTACCCCTTTTGTAGTGAACCTGAATATCTTAATCATCTGTTTTGAGCATGCTTCAAAGCTAAGGAAATTTGGGCTGCTCTCCGAAACCCACATTGGTATTTGTAGATGTCTGATGCGAACTAGATGCACTGGCTACTATCTAACTCCAAATCAAATGATAAATTTGGAACCCAGCCTTCCTAGAGCACTGTCTTCTTGGTCACCCTATGGAAAATTTGGAAAAATAGGAAGTTGCATGTGTTTGAAACCAAATTGTCTAATCAGTTTGAAAGCTTGAAATTTATTTTTGATTAGTCAACTGAAATTGATTCTGCTTTCAGTACTTCTATTCTTAATCCTTGACCTCCATTTTGTTTAATTTCTTAGCATCCCTTTCTTGTAGGTACCCTAAAACTGAACACTGATGGCAACAAATGGAGCAGTGGACCAAATGGCTTTGGGGATTTTATTTGTGATGAAAGGGGAGCTTGGATTTGCGGATATTATCGGAGGATGGACAACTATACCAGCCTTGAAACTGAATTGTGGGGGGTTATACAAAGGACTGACCATCATTCTCCAAAAAGGCTTTAACAACGTGATTGTGGAAACCGATGCTCAAGAAGTTGTCAAGCTACTAGAGGAAGGCCCTAGAGACAAACACCCTTACAGAGGTCTGGTGGAAGATGCGAGGATTATCTTCAATGGCTGCCAGTGGCCCAATATGTCTATCGTGAAGGGAACTTATGCACGGATGCTCTAGTCAAATTGGAAGCTACCCAACCTGAAGACATCATAGTTATTAATGACCCCCCAACTGAGATTCGTGAGCTGCTTGTGGCTGACATGCTGGAGATGGGTAGAGAGAGCGCTTAGTTCTATATATTTTGTTTTATTTCCGTTGTATCAAAAAAAATATATTTAATGCCAAGTTTTTGAAATTCATCATAATTTTTCAAATGCGGATTGTAATTCATCAAACGAATAAGACTCCTTGTTTATCTCATCATCATCTCCAAATGCCATTAGGCATAGGTTAGCAATTTCATTGTTGTTGCTTTCCTCGTCGAAGCAACATTCATCATCATCTCCCCAAGCAGCTTTAATTTTCTTTTTTGTTCCATTCATCATTACAAGTTCAGGGGTCATGAGAGACCCTCAAAAACTCTTCCATACTCAATCTTGTTAAATCTTTTGCTTCTGGAATAGTAATCACTTTTGACTCCCAATTTTTTGGCAAGGATCTAAGAATTTTTCTCATCAACTCAACAGTAATATAAAATTTACCAAGAGATTTTAGAACATTAATAATGTTAGTAAATCTAGAAAATATTTCAGGAATAGATTCATGGGATTCCATCTTAAAAAAACTTATAATCATGAATCAACATACTAATTTTAGATTCTTTAATGTGGTTGGTCCATTCATGTATGATCTCTAATTTATCCCAAATTTCCTTGGCCAATTCACATGTATAGATTTTATCAAAGTCATTAGAATCTAAAGCACAAAATAAAAGATTCATGGCCTTGGCATTCATTTGAATGCTTCTCAAATCATTATTGTCTCATTCGTGTTCTTTCTTGAGCAAGATTCGCCCTTGGATGGTCTTGGAGGGTATCTTGTGACCATTGACTATAATTCTCCATAACTCATAATTTAAAGCTTGAATGAAAATTTCCATTTTTGCTTTCTAGGAAGTATAATTTGAGCCATTAAAAATAAATAAATTGTTCTAAAGGGCAATTGACCTTCAGCAAAATAAACACTAAAATTAGTTGTCATGATCTACTCTTAGATGGTTAAATCAAATGACAGAGCCCAAACTCTCTCATACCAATTGTTATCCCAGATAGGTAACCAAGAAATGGGTGAATTGGGTTTCAAAATAAATTGTCAAATTAAAAATTTATCCAAATAATAAATAAATAAATATGTTTAACAATATAAAATAAAGTAATAAAATAAAATGAGCAAAGGGAAGAGAAATCAAATACAGTGATTTATAGTGGTTTAGCATGCCGGGTCTACGTCCACTTCCCAGGTATCCTCCTCGGGAATTTCTCCACTATTTTTCAAATAGTAATTACACCACTAGTTTTACATGTGCTAGTGAACCTTTAAAATAAGTGATCAATCCCGATCAATCCAACTAATTTAGAATTTAGTGCCTAGTTACACCTAACCAAGTAATTTTATCTAAAAAATCACTCACAAAAATATCCCAACTAGTTTTGAATCTGATGCCTAATCACACCTAACTCAAATGATTTTATCCCAAAAAATCACTCACAAAAACTCTTTTTCTACAAGAATAATATGAATAAGGAATAGAAAATCTTTTTACAATTTTATTCAAACTCTCAATAAATTTTCTCACAAAAAATATAACTCAATGAAACACAATACAATATTTGAGAATATTTCAATATCACAGATTTGTCTCTTCTTCACTTCCGATTTTTCCCTTACCAAAACACTTCTATATATATACAAAATTATATCTGTTGAGGTAGACGCTTCTCGTCTTGACTTTATAGCGTGCAGAGCAACGTTCCATTTGAAAATATTTGCCAGGTCGCCTTGGATGAATAGTGATCTGGTGATTTTCTTCCAAATTTTATGATTTTCAAATGTTGCATAGTAACTAGTATAGTAACTCTTCTATTAAAATATTTGATTGCATAGTAAAATCTCTTTAAATAATATTTATATGCATAGCAAAATATCTTTAAATAACATTTATAATAAATCTGAAAATATATATCTCTTTTATAATTTTTGTAATTGTTATAGAGATTTTAAATACACTCTAATAAAAATAACTCACCACCCCATATGAGTATATCAACTTTATCAAAAGAAGTGAATAGTGACAAACGGATTTTTTTTCAAAACGTGAATAGTTAAGAGTGACAAATGGATTATGTACAGTAACTTTCACGAATTTCAAGCATGCACAGTAAATATTTTGTGTCAAAAAATGTAAAATATATATATTGAAAAATCACGATTTATCCTATAATATCTTAAATATCATCAAAATTAAACTACATGATTAACTATCTAAAAATACTAAAGTAAAATTCAAAATAAACTACAGAAACCATTGATGTAATGAATAAATTATGCAAGTGTAGAGTTCAACTTATATAAATTTAAATTACGATAACCAAAATAAAATTTTACTTAAATTAAAACGACTGATGATATAATTTACTCTAAAATAAATGTAAGAGATTAGATGAGTTGTAATAATCAGTAGGAAGGTGACAGGAGCTATGGAAGTCATTCAAAGGCAATCACTAAGAAAGTTCCTATCCAATTTTGCCAAAGACGTGTGCTTATTATGGTAGATAAAACTAGTCTCCATGACACAGTCTTTTTCTTGTTGGAAATCATGATGTTAATATGAAGAAGTTGCATATACGTAAAGTATAAAAGAAAAATTTACAGAAATGTGTAAATATTGGATTCAGATTTATTCTAAATGTTTATAATGAATTTAGACTATATATTGTCTATTTTTGCACTTAATTATTATTAGTACTTATTTATTTATTTATTTATTTATTTTTTTTGGCATAGCATTGTTGAAGTCAATGGCTATCTGATAGGAGAGAGAAAGAGAATTTGATAATAAATTATTAATTTTTCCCCAAGATAAAAAAAAGGGTAATGAGCATCCAACCTACTGCTAATCTGTTCTTCAAATTAATTAATGAAAATTAATTGCCTATAATTGGAACTTGCTTTCACAAGTTGCCAATTTTATTTATTTATTTATTTATTTTTTTAAATCATTACTTCAACTGGTGATTTTTATTGACAGTGAAAGAATACTAGTTCATGAAAGTGAGCCCAAACACACTGTAAATAGGTCTTATCTTAGGGTAGGAGAGATTGGTAGATTGATAGATTCCTATTTCAACATTATTAATTAGTAATTTCACACAAACAAAGCAATTTGCACAAGAAAAACACTAATATTGTAGTTTTAAGTTTAGGTATTATAAATTGATTAGTTTCGGGGAGGATTGAGTAATTTTGTGATAACGTGTTTGGTTTATTAGAATGAGAAGAAAGTGAATGATGGTTGCATTGGAATATTCGTTCACATTTGATTTGATTCATTAAAAATATGATGAAAAATGTGTTGAAATGGAATTATCATTTACTATTGTAAGTAGAATAATCATTTTATAAGGAAGTTAAGGAATACATATTTCATTCCACTAGGTAATGTTTGAATCATACATTTAGGTAGCAGTTTGGCAAATTACTCAAATTCTTACCGAAATTCATTATATAAATACAATGTTAGTATTGTTGATTTGTAAATAAAATGTGAAATGAGAGCTCGTTTAGCATTGGCTAAAATAGCTAATTTTTTTGTGTTGAGACATTTTTAGCCTCATTTGATTTGGCTTTTTAGCTTTTTTAACTTTTGTGAGAGAAAAAGTGTAATGATTATGGTGTAAAAAATAGCATTTTATCTTATTGGCTTGTATAGCCTATTTTATCTTTTTATGCTTTTTTAAACCCAAAATCTTTGCTAAACGAGGGCTGAATTAGATGATGGAGTTGGTCCATTATGCAAGTAAGATGTTGTATTGGGAGTATAGGGTGATTTTCATCCATAATAACAAAGGAATGGTATTCTTCTCATGCAAGTAAGATGTTGAAAATTCATAATTTTCAGACTACACTGACCATTTAATTTGGCAATTGTTATTTTAATAGCTTTTGGTTGGGTTTTTTCTTCTTCTTTTTTTTTTTTTTTTGTGAACTTTTTATTTTATTTTTTTAATTATAGGTTAATGAATCTGGAAAGTAAAAAATAAAATTAAAAAAATTGTAAATAAGTCTACTAAAAAAGAAAAGCTAAAAAGCTATTCACCTTGCTTGTTTCCACTTTTCAAAAAACACTTTTCAGAAAATTTTGCTTTCTTATTTTCCGTGTTTTTTTGTTTTTATTGAATTTTTTTAATATTTAAACAATTTTTTTACTTTTTAGACACATAACATAAATACACCTAAAAAGTAAAAAAATTGAAAAAAAAATCTTTTAAAAATTCATTAAATACTAAAAATACCAAAAAATATAATAATGCAGTATTTTTTTTGTATTTTTATGTATTTATTAATTTTTTAAAATATTTTTTCACAAATTTTTTACTTTTTAGATACATCTAAGTAAGGTGCATCTAAAAAAGTAAAAAAAATGTTTAAAATATTAAACATGAAGGTAGGATAACTTTTTGACTTTTTTGGTAACTTTTTGACTTTTTATCTTTTTTTGAAGATGCCAAACCAAGCCTTAATCATAACAATAAAATTCTAATTATTCCATAAATTACAACTTTTAAAAGGAAAATATGTTCAACTATTGCAAAACTCAAATTTATGTACCACTATATATGGAAGCAATTTACTAAAATCTAATTATTTTTTGTTTTTAAAAAAGTTTATTGATTAACTCTAATTTAACCATAACAATTAAACTCCAATTATTTCATAAATTACGACTTCTAAAGGAAAGTATGATCAATTATTTTAAAATTCAAATTTGTGTGCCACTAATATTCAAGCAATTCACTAAAATCAAATTATAAAAAAAAAAAAAAAAACTCTAATTACTACGTAAATTAAAATCTCAAGGGATATATTACGGTAATTATGTCAAAAGTGTAAAACTAACTATATTTTTTTAAACCCCAAGGAAGATGAATGTAATTTACCTAATGCTGTAAACAAACCGAGATCTTCATTTACCTTGGGCTACTCGTTTGAGCTCGGCTCGTTTATTAAATGAACGAGTTTGAGTGTGGTTTTTAGGCTCAATTATTAATTGAGCCGAGCTCTAATAGCCTCAATCTCAGCTTGATAAGGCTCGTGAATATAAAAATAAAAAATAAAAATTTAATATTTTCTTTTAATAATATATCAAATAAATTTTTATTAATTTGTTTTATTTTTCTATTTGTGTTTGGTATTTATGTAAATTTAAATATTTGATTAATAAAATTTATTATTAACATAAACATTTTTGTATATTTTACTTATAGTTTTTTATTTTTTATCTTAATAAGTAAATTAATTTAAATTTAATTTTTTTTTAACCCCAAGCTCAAGCTCAAATTCAAAATCAATTCATTTATGTAATCAAGTTAGCTCAAGCCGAACTCAAGTTTATCAAATATTTGACAAGCTAAGCTCAGACTCCATTGTCTCAACTTGAGCTTGGCTTAAACTCAAGCTCCGCTAATATTTAATAAATAAGTTTAAACACTCAAAAACTCAACTCAACACATTTACCGATATGGAGAGATTTGTTGGCTTCATTTGGGAAGAAAAAGCCTGGGGCTTTTTGACTATTTTAGTCACAAAAAAAATAAATAGACTTTTCAGTTCAATAAGACAAAACATCACATTCAATCCATAATCATTATATTTTGTCTCTTACAAAAGTCAAAAAAACCAAAAAGACCATCCCAAACTAGTAGGCCCGGCCCTGAGATTTTCGGGGCTCAAAGCCAATAATCAGCTAATAAATTTTGGGGGCTCTTCACATTTTTTTTTTCATTGAATGAAAAAAAAGAAAAAAAATGAAGATAAAAGACAAAAAATTTGTGTCAATCACAAAAAATACTTAGTATTACATTACAACAATTAATAAGTGTCGCTTGATCCTCGCTCTTCTTGCACTTTTAAAAGCAAATAAATCAATCATACTTGCATAATCTAATTTTTTTGCAAAATCATTTTCAATGGATAACAATGCTAATTATTCTAAATGGGCCTTTCAATTTTTTAATGGGTCAATTTATTTTAAGTTAGTTTGGATCTTCCTTAATTTTTTTTTAGATTTAAAATATACCTAATATATTACAATAAACTATAATAGGAGGACCCTTTTTTGAGTCTATTTTCAATGGATAACAATGTTAATTTTTTTGAATGAACCTTTCAATTTTTTAATGGACCAATTAATTTTAAGTTAGGTTGGGTCTTTTTTTAATTTTTTTTTTAACTTAAAACGTACCTAATATAGCGACCCCGGTCTTTTCCCATTTGATTATTGTATCCGGACTTAGGTTCCGTAGATTCTGTCATTGTATAATTGTTGTTGTTGTCCCTTATTTTCTCATTTGGAATTATAGGATGTGTTGGGCAGGTTTGTTTCAGGTTGGTTGGGTTTAGAAACCAAGTGTTGCTGTCCAGGGTTTTGGTTCTTCGCTCGAGAGAGGAGTTGGTCGCTCAAGCGAGAGATGGCGTCCAGTATGGACCTGTAGC
>NW_021025563.1:0-27217 GCF_004153795.1 Camellia sinensis | reverse complement strand
AGAGGCCAGCCACTCTCGTGTTATCAGTGTGGTCAGCCAGGGCACATGAAGAGGTATTGCCCACAGTTGGGTGGTTCATTAGCATCACTTTTATGTGTGCTTATTTATATTGAAGTGTTTTGTTGATACAGCACTAAAATGTGTATCAATCTGGAAGTATGAAGTGTTTGATTTGAGCTTGAGTCTCATTTGTTTGTTGATATTGGAAGGATGTGAATATGATATATGTGATTCACTGTTGTAAGTTTGGCCAGGTTCTGAGCCATGTTGATAAAGTTGGAACGTAAAACGTGTCTTAGACAATAGTGTCATGAGACTGTAAAATGAAGTAATTTATTATCTTGGTTAACCATCTGTTGAATGCTATTGCTTTATTCATTGCTTATATTTGGTTTAGTATATTTCTACTGGGCTGTGGCTCACCCTTTATGGGAACATCATTTTCAGGTTCAGGTGATAAGCTACCTCCAAGGACTTAGCTTGGAAGGACTTGGATTCTGAAGACTATTTTCAGTTGTTTGCTTTTATTTGTTAGTACATGTAAACACTCAAGCCTAGGGCTTTATTTGTAATTGAGTTAGAACTCATACTTTTGTGTCCAAGTGTTTGCTTGGGAAGATGTAAGCCTGTAGGGCATTTAATTTGATGTTACATGTAATGCTTTTGTTTAGTAAGACTCTAATGAATATCATAATGAATTATTAAAGTGTTTTCTTTAAATAATGCATGTCAATGATATATAATGGGTTAATTTTTAGGACGTTACACCTAATATATCACAATAAACCATAATAGAAGGGACCCATTTTTTTGATCTATTTTGAGCGGCCCTAAGCCATGGCCTTGTTGACCCATGCCCAGGGTTGACAATGTAAACGAAGCTTTTTAACCCCAAACTAAGCTTTTTAACTCACATTCCAAATCAACCCTAGTGTCCCTGCCTCTTCTGACTGACTAATTTGAATGCATTAGGTTAATGATTGCATATAGGGAAATTCTATTGCACGTATTATTTTAGGCTGTGTGTCATATGTCTTAAGTATAACATTTGTGATCTTTGGTATGATCAATTATGGTGTTAGTTACGAATTTATTTTGACTTATCGTGGTGTTAATTATAATTTATTGTGATTGTAATTATTATTTTGATTATGATTAAAAAGATCTTTGATTATACCACATGTGATCTTTGGTTTTGATTTTTTTTTATTTTTTTTTAGTTCTAACTAAAAAGATAGTTATGACATTTCTATAATACCACAAACTAGTAGTCACCCGTGCGATGCACAGGATTTTACAAAGTGAACATAATAAATTTTTTTAAAAAAAATTTATGCTATTTAGTTGTATTTTCTAATATAAATAAAATATTTTTATTTAATTTGTGTATATAAATCTTATTATACATCATTCAAAATTTTTAATACTTCACAACATGAAAAATTAAAAAAGATATCATATATAACATATATCAATTTAATAATTGCAATCAATTATTGAAATGAATTTTTAAGATATCATATATAACTAATAATTAGATCAATAGAGACTAAAAATGTATAGTAGTAGTTATACCAAATATTATAGGACAAATGATATATTTAAGAAACATGAATAATAAATACATATATATATTTATTATGGTGAGTTAAAATGAAGCGATTGATAATTGTAATATGCACGAATTATCCAATAAAAATTCTTTTCAAGTATTATCACAAAATGCATTCGAAGATCTATAAATCTAGAGCAATTGCATGAAAAAGTTGATAGACCTAAGTAGATTTTATGTAAAACCATATATAGACCCTATGTAAATTTATATGAATTTGAACATGTTGCTTGAAAAGATCTATCATTAAATAATACAATAGAATAAAGATGAAAAAAAAATTACATGAAATTTTATTACTTCAAATAGATTTCAATTAAAAAAATGATTAACCTCCAGATATTGCTTGCAAAGCTCTACATATATTATTATCTTCCCTGGAGAGGAAAAATAAATAAATTATTGGAGTTAGGAGATATAAAATATTAATACCTTAAAGAAATTTTTATGACCACCACTGCGTTAAGAGGGAAAAAAAAAAAAAAAGATGTTGTTGGGGGTTTGTTTCCAATGTTGGATTTTGTTGGTGGTTGTTCAAATTTTTATGGAAACTTAATTTAAAGATAATGTGTTTTGGAGGTTTAGTGTTTAAATTCAAATTTAATTTTTTTGATAAAGATAAGGAGCTAAAGATATCATAGAAAATTTAATTTTAAAATTTTAACATCACATTTAAAAAAAAGAAATACAAATCAATTATTTTATTAGCAAACATTTATCTAATAAATGCGAACACTTATCTTGTTGTTTATTTATTATTTTTGACCTTTTTCATCTTAAATCATCTCATAACAAATAGATAATAAGAGTTAGTTAAGACAACCAAAAGCGGAGTAACAAAAGCATACTAAAATTATAATTAATCAAAATGACTAACATTAAATAAAAGAATGCAATTTTTTCATTTTTTTTCAATCAATAAGAGATATTATGTTAATTATCCCACACAATATAATGAATTAAAATAAAATAATTTTTTTTCCTTAATTTTATGTTGATTCACTAAACATAAATAGGTTTGAAAATGCATTAAAATTGAACGGACAAACATAAAGAATAGAAATATTTAAATTATTCAAAAACACCCAACATTTAAATATGAGATCGTTTGCATTTGCTCAGGCTTTGAATCTGCATAAAAAGATATTTAAAAAAAGAAGAAATTTGTGGTTTAAGTCTCAAAAGAAATGAGATCTTGAAAATTAATTTAATCATAAGTTATTTCAACATGGCAATCAACAACCAAATATAATTGAAGATTAAATTTAAAACATAAATCCATATCCAAATAAATTTTGATGATCTCTTCGCTTCCAATATAACATCTGCACCCAAAATAATTAAACACAAATAGTCAATAAGTGAAAGAGTCACAAATTAATAGCAGCACTTCAAAGATAGAATGAAATCTCAATTAAATGAGACATTATTAGCCAAAAAAGAAAGAAATAAAAAAATACAGATTGTAGAAAAAAGAAAAAGAAACAAAAACATAAATAGAATTTATAGCAAAAATAAAATAATAATATTCATTTACATAAACTCCCTTTCCCACAAAGGCAAAAACTTATGTAAGTACACATTTCAAATGTAAAGTTGATTACAATTGAAAAAAAAAAAAAAAAAATCACTTGTGACTTGAAATTTAAAGCAAAATTTTAGGCACGTGGAAGGAGAGTCGAAAAGGGCACAATATTGATTGTATTTTTTTTTTTTCTTTTCAATGTCATGTTCATGGTTCCTTTTTCAAGCACTTGTTTTTATATTGAAAAGATTAAGCTTAGACAAAAGATATACTTGGAATTATATCATATTTAAAATTTATATGGATAATTAATTGATGATTTTTAAAGATAAATAAAGTTCAACTTGAAGATAAATTTTTAAAAGATTAAGTTGGAATATATGAAAATCTACAACAATCAAGTTCAAAGAGAAGATAAACTCCAAGAGATAGGAAGTTCTGAAGAAAGTAAAAATTTAAGTTCAAATTTAAAGATAAAATAATATAAACATGAGAAAATAGAATAAATTAAATAAAATTTCAACTTTGAAATCTTGATCTTATCTATAGGCTATGAAATTATTTTATTTTTTAAAAGCAAACGTGAATCCGATAAATGCAAACATTTTATTTTATTTATATATATAATAAGTGGAAATAAGAGTTGTGAGAGTTGTGAGTTCTTTTTTTTTATTATTATTTAAATTTATGTGATATGGTGATAAACATGTGGGGTTCTATATACATATGTATATCCACAACTCCAATGAAAGATATTATTTAATTTTTTTAAATATTTTTTTAGATAACACAATTGGGAGAGGAAGTGAGAATACTTGAATAGTGAGAAGAGGGGTAAAGAGATGTGCCACGTATTTATTTTATTTTTCCCAAATTATGAGAATTTAGGATTCAAGTTTTGGAGTCTTTTGACCTAACAATTATATTTGGTTATATATATAATATAGATATAATAACCTGTACATGGTACACCTTTTTTTTATGGTGTGTATTCTAGTATGACCACTTGAATTGATAGGATTGCATTAGACCAGCTCTAATGGTTACTCAAATCTTTTATCAAATTTAAATTTGATGAAAAATGAGTTCAGCTGCTGCTCCAATGGTTGTATCAAATTGGTATCAAATTGAGAATTTCATTTTTCTTTTATCAAATTGAGGACAAATGTGTCTTTCATCAAATCATTTTTCATTGTCGTTGCTGGATGTCCCTTCGGATGTCCTCCCAGATGACCACCTCATAAAAATTTGTGAAAAAATTACACTGGCCGGTTGTCTGCTTGGTCAACCACCTCAAGGCAAAAAAAAAAAAAAAATTTACACTGGCCAGTTGACTGATCGGACATCCGCCGATCGTCTACCTAGTCGACCGATGTTCTAATGAAACTCTAAAATTTTCTAATTGAGCACTTGATATCAAAGAAAGCTTTTACTCAAATTTGATAAAAATAAAATATAAAATAAAAAAAAAATTGATGCACTGTTGGAGATACTCTTAATAACTTTTGCATGCAAACTAGTTCCAAGGGACACTATTATTAGGACATTTTAAACTATCTTTGTACAAAAGATTTTAGTCAAAAAATAACTACAAATTATCAAATCATTTTCTCTACTTTTCTACTATTTTTTAATAAAAGTCCAAAAAATTCCAAATCCAACCCTGAGTAGAGAATATAAAAAGAAGAAAAAAAAAGTAAAAAATAAATTAGATTCTATTACATTGAAATTTTTCTTTCGTTTGTCTTTCACTACACAAATTTTTCTAGGACAGGTAATGACCGCTTGAAATAGGTTGCGTAAGGAACTATGCATGCAAACCTGCTTCCAGGCACATTATTAGGACATTTTAAACTATATAAATAAAGGATTTTAGTTAAAATGACATTATAAATTATTACATTATTTTTTATATTTTTTTACATGTCTTTTATAAAAAATATTTAAAAGATTATTAAAACAGCCAATTTCCAAACAATTTTGAAAAATTGTTTAAGGCCATGTTTGATTTGTATTTGAAAGACGATTTTGAAAAATAATTTTTTGGAAATAGTTTACAAAATTTGAAATTTTGTTTGGCTGTATGTTTCGAAAATAGTTTTGAAGTTTGTAATGATTTAAATTTTTTATTTTTTTTTAAGTTGAATAGATGGGTGTGAAAGAAAGAGTGATTGATTAATGTGTAATATAGAGAAAAATGATTTTGGATTTTTTTTTTCTTTTTCCAAATTTTTCAGCCAAACAAATTTTTAAAATTTTTTCTCAAAAATTGTGTCTCAGGAGACAAACCAAACAAGGCCTAAATAAAAAGAAGAAAAAAAATTAAAAAATAAATTTACTTATATTTCATTGAATTTTTTCTTTCACTTGATAAATTTCTCTGAGGACATGTAGTGTGGTCCAATTCAAATGTTGGTGAGGATGAAAAAACAACCAATTAACTTGAAATTTGTATAAGCCATTTAATCCCAAATTTGCTATCACATTCATTAGCAAAGTATATGATCTGATCTGAACAATAATATAAGAATTTTTTATTTTTTGTCCGTCGAATTTGAACCTTTGATCCTCTTTATGAACCATATCTTTGAGAGTAAATTTTTTATTATATTTTTTATTATCTTGTTCAAGAATAATGAAAAGGTAAAAGGTGATGGAAGAACAAATTCGTCAATTAAGCAACTAAAAAGATTAAGAACAAAATTTATTTTATCTAGTTTACTATGATGATTCAATATACTTTAATTTCATGTCACTTTAAAATAATTAAATATCCCTTACAAGTTACATTGTTTTGAACTAAACTGCACAAGACTTTTTCATTTCTTCTCATTATTATATCATATTATTCATTTCTCTTTGTTAAAACACAACCACCAGCACCATCACTCTAATCAACTCAACCCACCACTATTAATTTTAATGGATAAAAAATGTACACAAGGAAATTAATACCGTTTTTAATTGAGAGAAAATAAAAAAGATAATTGTTGAAAAGTCCAAATTAAGTACGATATGAGGCATTAAATTCAATGAATATTTTTTTGTTAGTGAGAAATCCACCATTTTGTAAAAGAGTGTTGCTATTAGCACCTACCAAAATTTTTTGAACCTCTCATTTCTTTGGACCCCAACCTTAAACCCTAAATTTTAATAATATTTTTTTGGACACCCCACTTATTACCAAATATACCCATATTCATAATATTTTCATAATAAAATGCACACCCACCTAATTTTTCATAACTCTCCTTCCCTGACCGTCGGTCTACTGTATTCATCTTCTCCACATCGATTGAATCCATTTTGCTGCTGAAGTGCTTCAACACTTTTGAATCAAGTGCTTCAAGGTGTAGCCAAAGACTTGCATTCGAGAACCCGAATCGGACAGTTGCCCGGTTGGCCACGACGGGGCTGAAGAGGGATGTGCTGAGTCAGATTCCGGTGGTGGTTTATAAGTTCGGGTTGGACACTCCGACGACCGACTGTCCGATTTGACTAGGAGAATTTGCGGAGGAAGAGAAGGTACGAATTTTGCCCAAATGCAACCATGGTTTTCATATAAAAATGCATAGACACTTGGGTAGTGTCACACTCTTTATGTCCAACTTGTAGACAATTGTTGTCTGAAAATCCTACTAGTTCTAATGTGGTGGAAGGGGATGGTAGCGTTTAGTTTTGGTTCCGATTTTTTTTTTTTTGTCTTGTGAAAAATCGACTTATTTTTGTGTTATTATGATATATATATATATATATATATTTTCAAATTTGATTGGAGGTTTGTAAATATTGATGGGAATTCGGAATATGCAGGGCATGAATGAAGAGGTTAAGTTTTGTTTATGGATGATTTTGGATGGATCAAATTAAACTATACCAATGCATAGTTTGGTTTCTTTTTCTGAATTTTTTTAAAAAAAATGTACAGTTTGGTTAGTATCTCATTAATTTTAGTTGGGGTTAATTGTACTTTGCATCTATCAATTTTACAATGCTTAAAAACATGCACCTTCTGTGTCCTAAATATGTCTTACCATACTCATAATGCTGCAAGCCTCCGTCAGTTTTGGCAAATGATTTGATTCATGTTTTTGATTCTTTTATAAGGGTCTATTAGTTAGCAGCAAGACTTCCATTCTATTATATACTTCAGTGGTTCCTTGAGGAGATGTAGTCTATAACATGTAAAGAATTACATTTATGAACAATTGTATTTCTTCTATGTATAGCTTGTTCCCAAATGAGGCTTAAATCGTAACTACAATTCATATCAAAATGCAAAGCTTTAAGCATTCAGATTCAGGTCATAACATGCATCTTCCTGTTTCAGTATGCTAAAAAATTAAAAAAATCAATAAAATACTGTGGTCTGTTTATTGTATTAAAGGAAGGTAAATAAGAATTGGTCATGACACACTTATTTAAGATAGGCTTCAATGACACATCTAATTGTACTTGGTGGACAGCTATGGTGGAAACTGCTCAAGAACACCCAGCAGCGTCTAGGAGACGTAATGTTGTACTTTCTCAAAAAGTGGCTAAGAGTCCTCGACACACTCGTAAGACTAAGGATCAAAGTAGTGGAGTTAATGAACATGACATGAATGACATAGGTGCTGCTCTAGCAAAAACGGTTGAGGTTGAAAATGATGGGGACAATCAATTGAATGTGCGTGACATGGGTGATGATTTGGGTGATGAACCAACACACATAGGTGATAATCTGGGTGATGAACCAACAGACATGGGTCACTATGAAGACCAACCAGTAGAAACAACTGAAACAGTTAATGAAGATCTTACTAGACCTTTTCCTGGAGGGCCATATGATCCTTCAATTTTGAAGAGTTTTCATTTAAATCTGTGAAATAGATAAAACCCTAACAACAAAATCATATCTGAATCCATATATCTATAAATTGATCTAGATTTTTCAAAACAACTCATAGATCTATTCAAAAAAACCACAGATCTATTAAAACCCAAATTTTTTTTTTACATATTTTAAACAAATAAAACCCTAACAATAATGCCCTAACAACAAAATCAGATCTAAATCCATATATATATATATATATATTGATCAAGATTTTTCAAAAAAATCATAGATTTGTTCAAAAAAAACCACAAAACAAACACGAAGGAGGATGACGATTAGTGGTGCTACGATAGAAGGAGTGTGTAGACGCGCCCTTGGGCCCCATGCTACAGTTCGAACTCGATTTGTCACGGTTCTAAATTTGAACCAAATAGTCCAAATCTGGCAAATCGTTTTGAGAAAACAAATTTTTAGAAAGAAGTGCCAAATATGGATTGCTTTGCCAGATACAGAGTCGCCACCTAAATATTTTTTATGGGGGAATTTAGGATACCCTGACTCGTTTGCCAAAGGCCATGTGTCCGTCATCACCAAAGTTGCCTCGGCTCGGGAACTTAGGTACGATTGGGGAATGTCAGCTATGAGCACCCCCTCTCGCCCGATCAAAGATCGGCCTCTACTAACCATGATATCTATTTTTGAAAACATTATGCGTTCTTATTCCGATTAATTAGCTAATCTTACTATGTGATGCGCACAACACAAAAGTATAGACTAGATCGCCTAATTTGGAACAAAGCATCGCATATCCGTTTGTTTGGAAATCGGTTTGAAATTTGCTACGCGCAAGTAGGCTAAAACATAGATTTCGACGAGTTGTTCCAACTCAGACAATCCAACCTTCACCCACAAGCAATCAAG
This sequence comes from Camellia sinensis, assembly GCF_004153795.1. Lineage (NCBI taxonomy): Eukaryota > Viridiplantae > Streptophyta > Magnoliopsida > Ericales > Theaceae > Camellia > Camellia sinensis. Next base: position 18,340 of record NW_021025563.1, on the reverse strand, counting down.
CAGTTATAACACATCAACACATAGCCACATGGTAAGCTTGCTGTCATGTTAACATTCACACTCATGCGAGATGCTAAAGCAAAAATACTTACAGCGTACTCCGAGCCAAAACAAAGAACATGTTAGCAATCAAACGTATGATCCAAGTCCATGTTAAATGGCTAATGCATCACAGGCAAAATGCAATCTAGAATAGGCTTGGCTAATCCTAGGATGGCATGTGAAATGCAACAAGTAACATGTATTCAAGTTAGATTTGAAATACTATGTAGTTAGCATGATGCGCCAAGCCCGGTGCATGCAATACTGATGAATGAATGCGCGGATGCATAGCATAAGGTATGCTAAATTAAATATGCCCTAGTACTAACCATCAAAAACAGGTAAGTAAAAGGGAGAAAGAAATGGGGGTTGGAAGACATGCACACACACACCCACACTTATTACACATTCGCCCTTGCTCGGAAGGATCAAAAGAATAACACAAATTAATTAACCTACAAGCTAATTAATTATTACAGACCACTTAACTAGTTAAGTAAATTAACTAAGCTAAGAAAGTAATAAAATAGCCTCGGGAAGAGGGTCCAATGCATGCGTGCTTGGGTTTGCTCGGAAATCCGTCACCATGCACAAGCTGCCTCTGTTTACACTGCTTTATGCCTCTGAAAATTTCACCAGTCCCAAGGTATACTCTCTGAACACTGTGGGATGCCACCGGCCAAGGGGAAGAACCACTGGCCATGGGATTATGGTCATTGACCATCTATTTAGCTCTCAGCCATCCATCATTGGTCGATCGGCACTTGATTCAGTCGACCGGCCATCTTTGTCTGCAGAATCCTATTTTGGCAGCAGCAGAGGGCAAACATGGCATGGCAATGCATTTTCAAGCAAATGTCTGCACCACCACACTCCTTATCATGTTTATGACTCAAAGGAGTTTGGGTCTCGACCCTCGGGCCACCAATCACGCATTTCAATGCGTGATGGCCAAAGAGGCCAATGTGTGCATTTTAATATCGAATGCAATGCACACAAAACAAACAAGGGACCTAACCTCTATCATGGTGATTCAAGAGGCAAGGCATGCATGCAAAATGCAACCTAGGCATGTGACCTAAGTATGCAACATGAACATGTGGACAAACATGCAATAGGCACACAACCTAAGCAAACAAACATGCAAGGCATGGAATAACTGTGCTAATGACAAGCATACAAGATGCAATGTGGACATGCAAGTATGCAAGACATGTGACAACATGTTAAGCAACTTAACCAAGAGAATGCATGCCAAATGCAAAGTGTTCCAAGCATGCAACAACATGCGATAGGCCAAGCATGCGACAACACACAAGGCGAGCATACAACAACATGCAAAGGATGGTCTTAAACTAGTTTGGGCAGCTCTCAAATAAGCCCAAAACAGTGGCCAAATGCTAAGGAAATGAAGGCCAAAACACACACAAACATGCATGCACACATGGTTCAAAACTTAAGCATCAAAGAGCAACTTTTAAGCACACTTAAAAAGGACAAACATGGACATATGGCATGCATACTAAGCTCTGAAAATCATGTTATAAAGGTGCCAAACCAAGTAAACAAGACAAGCCAAGCATGCAACAATGTCCAAGACTCAAGAGGGGGCTTAAACTAAAGCTATATGAAGCAAGTCCCAAAGGGCCAGGAGGACCTAAAACAGGTCCAATGCAGGTCTAAACAAGACCAAAGATGCACCTAGATGGCATCTAAATGGTCTAAACATGGAAGCATACATAATGGTCCAAACATAGAGCATAAGACACAAGCTTTTTAAAGCATTAAAGGGGCATCAAATGCAAGCATACAAGCATACCACAAGGACTGAAATAATGCTATAAGTGATGCTAAACCACTGAAACAAGCAAGTAAAGCATGTTAGCAGGATCAACACTCAAGGCTCACAAGGGGGATTTCATGGTAGTTATACAAAGCAAAGCATGGATGACCCGAGCAACCAAAAACGGACCTTGGGCATGCTAAAACATGCATAAAAGCTTCACAAAACTAGGCCAAAACAAGTAAGCATGGTGGTCTAAATGCTAGGCACATGTTAAGGCAATTCATGGCATTATAAGACAAGTATGCTAAGCATGCATGGTGTGTCTAAACCAATTAAAAATGGTGCTATATCATGGCAACATAAGCACAAATAACACTTAAGACATGGCCAACATGCACTTAAACAAGATGCTCACACATGAGGCTAAAATGGCCAACATTGAAGGCAACAAGGAGAAGGGATGGCCCTCTCCTTCTTAGGACCTTAAAGCACCATCCTCACCACTGAAATCCCTCTAGATTTCAGTGGTGAGGAGGTCCAAACAAGGTGGTCCCGGAGTTCACCAAAAATGCACAAAATGGGAGCCAAACAAGGCCTAAGAGGGGTCAAACAACCCCAAACAACAAAGTGACCTAAAAAAACTATTTAGAGCACTCAAAAACAAGACTTTTATTAGTTATACATAAAGTCTAAAAACAGATGCAAGGTAGGTTAAAAGACTATGCAAAAATGGAGAATAAAGGGGCAAAGTTCTTACCCTTGAAGACTTTCTTCAAGAAGAGCACTCCAGCTGCTTCCTTAGGTCCAAACCAGCTCCAAAAATTCAAGACCAACCTATTGGCTCCTCAGCAACCAAGGTAAGGTGTAGAACTAGGTGTTTGTGCACAAAAATAAGGACAAACACACACAAAGGCAAAAGGAGAGGGAGATATAGAGATAGATAGATACACTATGCAAACCCTAATCTCAGAGCTCTCTCTTGAACTTCTGAAACCCTTGAGGAGGGAGGAGAAGGTCTCCCTTTATAGAGGATCACTCTTGCAAAGCTTACAAAACAAGCTAAGCAAGAGTGAAATCCCTCCATACACGTGTATGGAGGGGGTGCAAAGTGGGTGCCAGCTAGCACAACTGGCACAAAATATCTGCCAAAAGCAGATGCACAGTGGTCAGCCAGCCAAAAATGTCAAATTGGCAAAAACAATGGTTGGCCGACCATCAATAGTGCCGACCGGCCAAACATTTGGCCGATGGCAACAAAACAGTGGCCGGTGGCCTCAAGCCATGGCCGGTGAGATGTGGGGATGGCCAACAAGCCATTCCCTGCTCCTCAAAAGCAAAACACAAGTGTTTGGTGCAAAACCAAACACAAAATAGGCAAGTCGAGAGGTCTTGAGGCAAGGCGTGTGCCCGAGACCTCCGAGAACTCAAGACGAACACGAACATAGATGATCACCGAGTGTTCAAACGGTGACGTCTAAGTCTTGAGGACGGTCAAAAATGGGGTGTCTACAGTTGCACCTCTTTGACAGAACTCGAAAGCCATAACAATGACGGGAGTGAGTGTCAAAGCCCAGAGACGACCCATTTTTGACAAGGCCGAAGACTTAGACAAAGCATGCAAGACAATAAAGATATGCGCCCGAAGGCAGGGACAAAATGCAACTGACAATGCACAAAGCCGAGCGTAACTTATGATCATGCAAAGAAAGCTATAACGAAGCATAACATGCGACAGTTCGAAGCAATCAAACATAAATCCAGCTACATTACAATGCAGAAAGAATGTAAGAGAATTATGTAATTCTCGCTACGTTTCACACGGAGAATATGATACCTGTGTGGCTCGTCTGGTTGCACCAGTTTCAAATGAACCGTACATACGATATCGTGCCTAAAAGAGAAAGAAAACTTAACAAGTACGATATTGTTAGCAATATGCATGACAATGCAAGTTAAGACTGCGTGACAACGCAAGTGTAGGAGTGCATGACAATGCAACCTATGCGCAAAATGATATGCAATATTTACAAAACTATGTATAAACAATGCGAATGATATGCTATGCAATTGAAACATGATCAAACCATAAGCAGTTCAAAACCACACAAATATCATAGAGATGATGGAGATACAAAGTCCGTCTACTATAGAAAAGGTGCCGACACCCTCAAACCACAATACCAGCAGTGGAATAGGCGCGTACACATGCAGAACTATGAGTTGTGTAGACGGACACAAGATACAAGTAATTGGATGGGATGATATAAGTGAGGCATGCTCTGCTCAGGAGAGATCGTGATCCTAAATGCTGGATGCAAAACACTACACTACAATGTAATGAATGAAATGGGTTAGGCGCGCTGCCAAAACATATCTTGCCTAGGAAAGGCATGGACACAAACAAACCACATTTAACACAGAAACGATGCCGTCACCCTCAACACTAGGTGCGTACACATAATATCATAACTGTGCTTCAACGCGAAAAGTATGGGCACTTACCAAACCAAGCTCAACATGGAAAGGCGCAAGCCGTAGATGAATGTGATGCGATAAATGCATGCAACTACAATGCAATATATACAATGAATGCATGACAATGCACTATTTACAATGAAATGCATGACATTGCACTATTTACAATGAAATGCATGACATATGCATGCTAAGGAAGAATGCACTACAATGCATGTAAGGAAAGATGCATGACAATGCAAGCTATGTACAATGCAATATTTACTAGCTAAAATGCAATAGATGCAGTGGATAAGGCCTGCGGCCAAACCGTATCTTGCTTGGGAAAGGTATGGACACATACAAATCGCGTCTAACATAGAAACGGTGTCGTCACCCTCAAACCATGATACCAGCAGTGGAATAGGCGTGTACACATAATATCATAACTGTGCTTCGACGTGAAAAATATGGGCACATACCAGACCAGGCTCAACATGGAAAGGCGCAAGCCGTGGATGGAGGTGATGCAATGAATGCATGCAAGCTACAATGCATAATGTATTTTTTAAATTTGCAATGTCATTTATTTTTTGATGTAATTGTTAGTCTTAATTTGTAATGTAATTCCTTGAAATGCATGATAATGCATGTTGTTTTTTTTTATTTTCGTTTTTTTTTTTTGAAAAATGCATGAAAATGCAAATGGAGGAAAAATGCATGATAATGCATGTTTTTGTTTGTTTTTTTTTTGTTTTCGTTTTTTTTTGAAATGCATGATAATGCGAATGAAACGAAGAATGCATGATAATGCATGTTTGTTTTTTTTTTCGTTTTCGTTTTTTTTTTTTTTAAATGCATGAAATGTGCATGATAATGCATGGAATTGAACGCGCGACAACGCATGGTAAGGAAGATGCATGACGATGCATGTAAGGTGCGCATGATGATGCGGCCCAAAGAAGATGCATTATAATGCGAGCATGATATGCGCTACAATGCACAAGGTGTGTGCATAACAATGATAGTGAGGGATGCATGACAATGCAACCTAAGATAAAATTTGCCAAGAGTGGTTCGGGCACGACAGATACCAAAGGACTTGCACCTTCAGAGGATTTAAGGTCTCCTAGACCGAGCGTATTTAAGGTCTCGCTAGACCGCCTGGAGGTGTATAACAATGCAAGTGAGGGATGCATGACAATGCATGATAGATGAAATGCATAACAATGCAACTGGAATATGCATGACGATGCAAGGAGACTCAAATGCGCGACAACGCGTGTTCTCTTTGAAATGCATGTGAGGTACGCATGATGATGCGTGACAAGGACCATGCATAACAATGCATGTAAGGTGAGCATGACGATGCGGCCTAAGTGAAACCTACCAAAAGTTGTTCGGGCACGACAAACACCAAAGGACTTGCACCTTCAGAGGATTTAAGGTTTCCTAGACCGAGCGTATTTAAGGTCTCGCCAGACCGCCTGGAGGTGCATAACAATGCAAGTCGGCGTGCGCATGACAATGCGTGTATGCATGCATAATGATGAAATGCATTTGAAGTAGTTTCCGAATGTTTGCAAGATACAAAAAGGATACACCCTTGCATGCATTCGAGTGCTACGCACAGAAAACACGGTCTGAGGTCAAAACGGAGTCCGATTGAGCTTCAAAAATGCACTCTCTTGCACTGTGTTGAGCAATAGAGGCCCCAAACCACATCAAAGACCCAAACAAAGGTGTAGGAGGTTCACCGGCCATAGGGGGAGGTCACCGGCCATCCACCGGCCACCAAAAAAGTCCACCGGCCATCTATTTGGCCGACTGGCCAACAATGTAGCCGACCGGCCAAATATGCCTGAATCGGGGCAGTTTGGTCAAATCGGCACGGGTCTTTAAATATAGGGCTTCTAGCCCTATATTTTCACTTCTCACTTGCTCAAAATTTCCTCCTCCTTCTCTCTAGGCTATTTTTCTTCCTTCGATCCACCATTTTCCTGGGTTTTAGGGCCCGTTTCAACGTTCAATTCGCGAATACCTTCGCGTTTCGAATATTTTGAACCGAACAAAACTTTGTTTCGGCGTTTTTTTCTCGATTCTCACCACTCGGGGTTTGTTTCCCTTGAGTTTACCTCGATTTCTGTGCCCTTTTCAAACTTCGACCTTTCCGGCCATTTTTCACCCTCTCGGGGTTGACTTTTCAGTTGACTTTTCATATTCTTGCCCGGTTTTCACTCTTCCGGCCATTTTCGCACCATTCTCGAGATGGCGGACGACATTCCAGGCGGTGGGGCTCCCCCAGAGATAGATATGGACCCAGAGGCCGAGCTCTTGCCGCTTCACATCTGGCCGTTCGATCCGGCGGCCTACAGACCGGCGATTCATGTGCTGCCTCCTGACGGACTTCGCCAGTTCAGGAGTTTTGACAGGAGGGTGCCACTAGAGCTGCTTTTGCGCGAGCCAGAGATGCACCTTTCATACGGTGCTTCCGAGGTATATTCTTTCCCGTTTTATTTTTTGCAAAGTAGAATACCTAACTGCCATAGTTGATTCTGCCTTTAACTGTTTGATCCAGATACACCGATATACTATATGCTATAGTGTTGACTGTGAACACACCTGCATTCGGTATCTGTTTGAATTGGAACACACACACACACACTGTATTTGGCCTGAACCACTGAAACAACCTGACACATCATACACTGTAGTTCACTGCGAGCACACCGGCACCCAATGTCTGTTTGAATCTGAACACGTGTGCACACGCTGTATTGTTACCAATTCTGAATGCTCCTCAAAATTGTATATTGAATATTGCTTCGCAACTATTTACTTTTAAATACAGGGGGATTCCCATGCCTTCCGGGGGTATGGGAATGTTGCTACCTGCGGATGGTACATGGAGCTACCGGACACAGTCCATCACATTGTCGACCAGGCTGACTTCGGCGCCTTCTGCAGGGGGCTCTCACGCCTTACCGCGAGCAGGCCTCTTATTGCCGTTCTGGTGGAGAGGTGGTGGGACACCACCGACTCCTTCCACTTCTCTGCTACGGGAGACATGACGATGACTCCCTATGACTTCTCGATGCTCACTGGCATCAGGGTAGGGGGTGATCCGATCCCCTTCGACACAGACATGGATGAGTAGGAGGCCGCTCAGATGTACTTGCTTGGCAACCTACCGCCTCTTGCCCGTCTGGGATTTGTCAGATATTCGTGGTTTGAGGACCACTTTAGGATTCAGCCAGCCTTAGTTGAGGAGGCGCCGATGGCTCAGAAGGAGGCGGAGCAATATGCATGCGGCTTCTTGATGTTCTTGCTGGGGCCTTTTTCGCTGACCAGGCGAACACTGTGCCCCTCTGTCTGCTGAGTGCCTTAGTGGACGTCACACGGATCCTGCACTACGACTAGGGTGGGGTAGCCTTGGCCACACTCTATGGATACATTAGCTCATCCTCCCGATGCAGCGGGCAGTTGTTCGAAGGCTACTGGCGAGCTTGGGAGGTACATTTTCTTTCTCTGTTTTACATTTCTGCTCTACATTATCTGTATTCTGTACACTGCACACACTGCGGTCTGCCTCACACTGGTCATATACTGCACACACGGCACACATATAATCTGCTTTACACTAACTGTATACTGCACACACTGTACACTCTGCACAATACACTGCACACTACACGGTTCTGTAATTTTTGCTTTATTCTGCATTCTGCTTTATCTGATAAGCATACTGATATTTGCTCTGCAGTTGTGGGTCTACGCCTACTTCCCGAGGCTTGCGCCAGTGCCCGACGAGGAGACTCCCCTCGGCGTTCCATTCTCCCGCCACTTTGACGTGAGATGCGTGTGGAGACCCCGGGAGTCTTTCATATTCTTTCGCTGCTACTTCGATACCATTACTGCCGCAAAGGTATTTTCAACTTTAGAGTTTATTTCAAGCTTCGCTTTGCACTGTATTTTCAATAACAGTAGATAACTGACTGCATATCATTTTCAGATCACCTAGCAGCCCTGGGCTTCATTGCCAGCTGCGGTTCGGGAGCGGTTTGCCGGTGCTGAGGAGTCCGCCCGATTCAGGCTTCTGTTGGAGGGCCCGGTCTGTCGGGCTTGGTACCTAGGTGAGCGCTTCCTACGTCAGACCTTAGGTTTACCAGAGCAGATAGTTCCAGGTCCGCCTCCTATCCATATGAGGGGCACAAAGAGGTACACCCTAGAGGAGATGGCTGATTACACAATCAGCTGGGATGCAGAGGGCTTTAGGGGTGAAGGTGACTACACAGAGTATGTCCAAACCTACATCATGTGGCCTTTGAGCAGTGGCCGTCGAACTGAGAGAGGGAGGCCAGCGGCGCCAGCGGCTAGTGCAGGAGCGGGAGCAAGAGCGCCGAGGGTGGCTCGGGTCCGTGGCAGGAGTGGGGCCCAAAGAGGACGGGGGGCTAGTTGGCCAGCACTGCCCACGATGATGACATGCCGAGGGTAGGGTGGGGAGACCTATCAAATCCCTTTCGCTCCCCCTCCAGCTGATCACGAGTTAGTCGGGTTCTACGACTTGCCCCCGGTATGTACTATTGCATTTTACATCTTGCATTGTCATTCCATTTCATTTGATGTTTCACAGAATACTGATGTTTCTAACACTTTTGCAGGCTTCCTCCGAGTACACTCGTTAGTCCCTGGAGCTGACCGCCTCTGTGATGGGGATGCTCCAGCGGAGCCTCGACCTGCTGGCCATTTACAGTATTCTGGTATGTTTTTCTGACCACAGTCTCAAACCATACATAAACTATTTCACATAACCCGATGCATCGCACTGTCAACACAACACTCGATACACGGCCTCACGACATCTGATACACTGTAGCCCACAGACTGTTCACGGCATTACTCACGACATTCATACACTGCACTCGGTCACTGCATTTTGTACCGACACACTATTCACAGCATTCATACATTGTACTCATACACTACATTCTGTACTGATACATTGCTCACGACAGTCATACACTGTACTCACACACTGTATTCGGTATTCATACCCTGCTTTACGTAGCATACTGATGTGTTTACCATTTGTGCTTTTCAGCCTCCATTCCAGATTCCTACTGCAGGAGGTGCTCCAGCTGGGCCTTCTGTTCCTGTCCGAGATGGCAGAGTATATCCCCGCACCAAAGCGGGGCGCACTCATGCTGGGAGTAGCTCACGGGCACCAGTTCCCGATGATGATGAGTCAGAGGCCGAGGCAGAGACGGAGGCAGAGTCGTCCGAGGAGGAGACCGGAGATGGCTCGGGCTCAGATGACGGTGCTGATGACGATGCTCCTGGACCTTCGTCCAGGAGAAGACGAGGACAGACCCGTAGGCCTGAGATGATCGATGTTGATCCAGACTTTTGTTGCTTTTCTTCTTTTGTTTGTACTTTTCTCTTTTTGCTGGTAACTTGAGTACCTTGTACTGCCGCGAGCAGGTTTTGTTTTCTCCAAAGCTATGTACTTGAAAAATGGTGAAATGAAACAAACTTTTTGTCTGAAAAAGTGTTACATTGGTACATTTCGTACATTGCATCGCATTGCGTCATATTACACCTCAATGTAAATGAGATTGATCTCCTGTCTGAAAATCAAACACCTGTATTGTAATAACCAGATAATGAACCGGCCAACAGCAAAACAACTCATGCAACCTACTGCTCATTCTGAACACACAGCCCATAACACAGTGCTTGGTTTACTCTGCATACAGCCTATACACACAGTTCGTACAGCGCACTGCTTATTCTGAACACACAGCCCATTCTGAACACTGCTCATTCTGAACTCATAGCCCACAACAGCATATTACCCATTCTGGATACACGGTTCATTCTGAACTCTGCAGAAGTTGAAACACACTCAGATGCTCCAAAATTTCTTGCTCCGCAATCCAGAACCCAAAAGCTTCAGATAGGTCCAGGTTTTTCTGTTCACACTTATCGGGGGTGGACCCTACAGTTTTATGAAAGAACCAAATCATGTTTTGCACAAATGTGGGGAATGGCACAGCACTCTGAGCACAAAACGATTTGAGGAGAGGGTTTTCAACCGGGTATTGAGCCTACGACTGAACACAGCATACTACGACTCAACCAAAGGTATACAACCTAAACACAACGAGACACGCTCGGAACAGACCAAAAACAAGAGTTAAGGTAAACAAAACAAAAGACACGACACACAGACGCGTTATAAAAATGGGAGACTTCTCAGATCACGAGGAGCCAGTTTCTCCGGGTATTGTTCCCCACCCTCTTCTCATTTGTGATTCTCATATCACTCGGCCCTCAGGCTCGGTTTTTCTCTCAAAACCCCTTTTTGCTCACATTTCTCTCGACTTACACCTCTCTATTCTTTACTCTCTCATTTTTTTCATCCCTCCCCAGATATGGTCGGTGAATAAACAAGAGGTTGTTGGTTCATGCCCAACACTGTTAGCTCGCAGCTACTTTTTCCGGCGACGTTTAGTCGATGTTCCTGATAAGGGAGTGAAGTATCTTGATCCATTCCGGTTCGTGCTTCGCACTTGGCTCGATACCTCGTTGGTCGAGAGAGCTTTCAGCCCTTTAATGACAGCTTCAGCTGTGCCCTTTTCGGCAAGTATGCTGGCGATGGGGGTAAGACAGGAAGCCTGACTCAACTGTACCCCTAGTCCATCATTTTGACCATTTTTTGTTTTGATTTTCTACTAAAACAATTTTAACCAAAATGAGAGTTAGATTAACATACTTGTTCAATTTTCTGATTTAAAATCATGCAAGTCAGGCTATGAGCACTGAAAATTTTCCTCTTTTTTTTGGGTCCAAGAAATGGTCCAGTTTCGGGAAAAATAGGATAATTTTCGAGAGAATTAGTCAACCTTAGTAAAAATTCTCAAAAATCATTTTTGCAAAGGGCCATTGCTCAACGAGCACGGAACCTACTCTCGAGATTTACAACCTCGGATCGGAGGCAATGGAAAATTGCCCCTTGTCTCAAAGGGCACAGCACGACAACGGAAAGTTGCCCCTGGTTTGGATGGCGACTCATGGCAACGGAAAGTTGTCCCTTATTTGGATAACGTCGCAGCATACTATAGTCAGTCCTCATTAGTGATGATCGCAACCGAACTCTCGGATACAGAGAAGACGAAGATGGTCAAAACCAATATATGGATACAGTCACTTTGAAGTGTGGCTGGACTTCAGGATGAAGTTGCCTACGTATCCCAAACATGGGAATCAAGCCTTACGTAGTTCAGGTTAAGGTACACTCGTGTATTAACCCTCACTTTTTTATGCTCTAACTTTTGCCAAGGCTGCCCTTCTAGGTTTTCAACCTTGCGAGCTTTGTTTTTCTTTTCTTTTCAACTCTTCTCTTTTTGTATCTTTTCATTTCTTTTTCTTTTTTTTTCTTTTTTTTTCATCTTTTCTCTTCTCTTTTCTTTTGCATTTTTTCTCTTCTTTTTTTTTTCTTTTTTTTGTATTTTTCTCTTGCTCTAACTTTTGCCTGGGTCGCCCTTCCGGGTTTTCGGCCCAGCGAGTCTCTCAAAGGGTAAAAGTGTAACAAGTCCATGCCAAATAGTTTTAGGGTTTTGAAGCCATCCGTATCCAGGAAAGTGGCTGTTGTATTGATTTGCAGAAAGATCCATCTTCGACTCTTCGAGCACATCGGACATTTTTGCCCCTAGTTTGAGGGGCGCTTCTGATTTAGCTTCGCAAGCTTCTTCTGATGAGGTCTGATCTTCTTGATCTGACTTTCTTGGCTTCCTGTTCGAGGGCTGCTTCAAATTTGGCCACGCAGGCCTCATGTTGTAGTTGACCGTTGAACATTCGGAACTATGGTCCAAGGTTTGAAAGCAAGGGCTCAAGTCTTGAGGCTGAGAGCGATCCTAAGCTGCACAATCTCAAGAGCGATTCCACACAAGTCTTCTCAAGACTGCACAAAATATTTTTTTTTGAAATTTTTTAAGAAAGCTACTAATCGCTCGCGCTGAAGACAGTGCAGAACCGATCTGGATCAAGCCAGGGTCCTTTTCAGTACTCACGTTAACAAACATGATCTCAATCATTAAGGGCTTAGCATGCCTCTCTTTCTCTCAATTTGATTAAATTTTTGCAAAACCCGAGAAATTCCTTCCTCTTCGTTTTCATCACCGCAGTGTTCAAAAAGTTTTGAAAAACTTAGGTCAATGCAATGAGTTTGGGGTGCAGAAGAGTAAGTGAGATGCTCCGCCGTTTCATTCAAATCTTCTGGCACAACTAGCTCAAGGTAGTAATAAACACGGAAAACATGATAGCCACAGTCGTTTCATTCAGATTTCCCTAGTTGCAACTGGCTCCACAGTAGAGACAGACTCAAAAAGAAAGCAAAAAGATAATTACAAAACAAAATGGTATTCGAGGCAACAACCCCGGAATCACCTGACATTCTATACAATGGGACTGACTCGATACAACAAGACAAACCTTTGAGCAAAAAGACTGACTCAAGACAATAAGACAGATTCAAAACAAAAACAAAGAAATGACTCAAAACCCAAGCCAGAAATTACAAAACTGCATTCGCAAAAGCTCAAAACAGTGTGTGCCAAACGCCACATTTGAAATACACCGAGCGTCGCCCGCAGGTGGTCCAACCCCTGATCGCATACTTGTAGTATCCTCGAAGTCCAACAGCTCAGTGGTAACAGACTTTGCTGAGGTAGGTGGGAGGATGACCTCATTGTCGATCAAATCTTGCACTTCGTGGCGAAGGCGAAAACAACCGTCGGTGCTGTGACTGGTTTGCTGGTGGTATGCGTAGTACAAGGCAGCATCATGTGTGAGATGAAGATTCTTCGGGAGCGGTCGAGGCTCGAGGGGTTTAAGATGCCCCTTTTTAGCCAAAATTTGAAATGCTCTAAACAAAGGCATGTAGAGGGCATGAAAGACTTTGCGCCCTCGAGGCAAATACTTCGAGGTCTGAGGATTCTTGCTAGACGCACTAGCAAAAGGGTCGACAGGCACTACCTTGGCTTTCTGATCTTTTCCTGCTGCAGGATTGGGAGCGGAAGGAACTGTTCTGGCATGACAGGGCCTATCCTGATCTTTCGTCTGGCTTGAACTGCCTTCGGTTGGAGTGGGGAAAGCATCATCTATAGTCTTAGCCATGACTGCGAGTACTTGTTGCTTATTGAACCCCCCGGCTTTCAAAGCCTCAACTGCCCATAGTAGTTGTTCAACGGGATCAGCATCTGTTCCCACTTTGTTCTTACCTCTAGCTTCAGCCTAATCGAGGGTTTGGGTTGCTATATCAGAGCGAAACCCGGTTGTTGTTGGTACGTCACGGTCATACCTTAGGACAGCCTCAGGTTGGCTGAGCTCGATCATAATTCGCCCCAATAGCGAGGGCTCCTGCAGTACAAAATTCCTGGCATATGGTGCATTTGGTGGTGGAGCCGACATTCCGAAGGCCAGGTCGGTCACAGATCTCTGGAGGTCGCCGATCATTCCCATCAATTCAAACATGGTGGGCTCACGAGCTTGAAACAACTGGGGCGTCCAGATCGGGTATACGACAGGTGACCTGGGCGGATGCGGTACATCAACATTGGTCTCATCCTGCAAGATGATTCCTTGGTCTAATACGGCTGCCATAACCACAATTTCCTCTGAACTTTGTGTCATCATAAGTCTACTGGACTGAACGGTGACTGATGGATCACATGTCTGTCTTGCCTTAGCAAAGGAGAACACTGGCTATTCTGTACTAAATCTCTGAACTAAAAGAGAAAACACGTAGCATTTCGGCCCAATCAGAACAGACACAAGCATAGCTGAATAACTGTACTCTACTACTGATCACTATTTCCCAAAATCACTGCCCCAAAAACTGAATCTGATATCCGCAGATATAACTGATTCCCCAAAACACTGATACTGATACCCTCAGGCCTGGTATTCGAACTTGCAAACTGACATGCACATTCCCTGTAGAGATACACTTTAAAAGCACATAGCAAGTAAATGAGAGCCAAAACACCCCTATGTTGGAGTAGGATTTCCCTGTCCTATTTTGTCAGGAGCTAGGGTTTCACTACGTACGGAGCGGTTTCAAACAACCTATAATCGGGTAAGCAACCTGTCCTAGTTTGGAATAGTCACTACGGATTCCGATATGCACTAGGTCGAATGGTCAAAGAGGGTGCCCTAGTTAAAACCGGGGTTTGTGTTCCCATCGTGGCAGAGCCCGTAACCGATCAGCCTTATGGCACGCTTCTCAAAGCGAGCCTCCGGCAAATCGTTCAGGAATAACAGACGGCAAACACGGTGTCCTAGGCGCACCAATGCAAATGCAATGCAAAGAAACACATAAGTGTAGTCAAAACAAGATATCATGAGTTCGAGTCAAGTTCTCTAACTCCCCAGCATAGTCACCAGAAACTGTAGACGCGCCCTTGGGCCCCATCCTACAGTTCGAACTCGATTTGTCACGGTTCTAAATCTAAACCAAAGAGTTCAAATCTGGCAAATCGTTTTGAGAAAACAGATTTTTAGAAAGAAGTGCCAAACATGGACTGCTTTGCTAGATACAGAGTTGCCACCTAAATATTTTTTATGGGGGAATTTAGAAAACCCTAACTTGTTTGCCTAAGGCCACGTGTCCGTCATCACCAAAGTTGCCTCGGCTCGGGAACTTGGGTACGATTGGGGAAGGTCAGCTATGAGCACCCCCTCTCGCCCAATCAAAGATCGGCCTCTACTAACCATGATATCTATTTTTGAAAACATTATGCGTTCTTATTCCGATTAATTAGCTAATCTTACTATGTGATGCGCACAACATAAAAGTATAGACTAGATCGCCTAATTTGGAACAAAGCATCGCATATCCGTTTGTTTGGAAATCGGTTTGAAATTTGCTACTCGCAAGTAGGCTAAAACATGGATTTCGATGAGTTGTTCCAACTCAAACAATCCAACCTTCACCCATAGGCAATTAGGCAGTTATAACACATAAGCACATAGCCACATGGTAAGCATGCTGTCATGTTAACATTCACACTCATGCGAGATGCTAAAGCATAAATACTTACAGCGTACTCCGAGTCAAAACAAAGAACATGTTAGCAATCAAACGTATGACCCAAGTCCATGTTAAATGGCTAATGCATCACAGGCAAAATGCAATCTAGAATAGGCTCGGCTAATCCTAGGATGGCATGTGAACTGCAACAAGTAACATGTACTCAAGTTAGATTTGAAATACTATGCAGTTAGCATGATGCGCCAAGCCCGGTGCATGCAATACTGATGAATGAATGCGCGCATGCATAGCATAAGGTATGCTAAATTAAATATGCCCTAGTACTAACCATCAAAAACAGGTAAGTAAAAAGGAGAAAGAAATGGAGGTTGGAAGACATGCACACACACACCCACACTTATTACACATTCGCCCTCGCTCAGAAGGATCAAAAGAATAATACAAATTAATTAACCTACAAGCAAATTAATTATTACAGACCAGTTAACTAGTTAAGCAAATTAACTAAGCTAAGAAAGCAATAAAACAGCCTCAGGAAGAGAGTCCAATGCATGCGTGCTCGAGTTTGCTCGGAAATCCGTCACCATGCACAAGCTGCCTCTGTTTACACTACTTTATGCCTCTAAAAATTTCACCAGTCCCAAGGTATACTCTCTGAACACTGTGGGATGCCACCGGCCATGGGATCATGGTTATCGACCATCTATTTAGCTCTTGGCCATCCATCATTGGTCGATCGGCACTTGATTCAGTCGACCGGCCATCTTTGTCTGCAGAATCCTGTTTTGACAGCAGCAGAAGGCAAACATGTCATAGCAATGCATTTTCAAGCAAATGTCTGCACCACCACACTCCTTATCATGTTTATGACTCAAAGGAATTTGGGACTCGACCCTCGGGCCACCAATCGCGCATTTCAATGCGTGATGGCCAAAGAGGCCAAGGTGTGCATTTTAATGTCGAATGCAATGCACACAAAACAAACAAGGGACCCAACCCCTATCATGGTGATTCAAGAGGCAAGGCATGCATGCAAAATGCAACCTAGGCATGTGACCTAAGTATGCAACATGAACATGTGGACAAACATGCAATAGGCACATAACCTAAGCAAACAAACATGCAAGGCATGGAACAACTATGTTAATGACAAGCATACAAGATGCAATGTGGATATGTAAGTATGCAAGACATGTGACAACATGTTAAGCAACTTAACCAAGAGAATGCATGCCAAATGCAAAGTGTTCCAATCATACAACAACATGCGATAGGCCAAGCATGCGACAACACACAAGGCGAGCATGCAACAACATGCAAAGGATGGTCTTAAACTAGTTTGGGCAGCTCTCAAATAAGCCCAAAACAGTGGCCAAATGCTAAGGAAATGAAGACCAAAACACACACAAACATGCATGCACACATGGTTCAAAACTTAAGCATCAAAGAGTAACTTTTAAGCATACTTACAAGGGACAAACATGGACATATGGCATGCATACTAAGCTCTGAAAATCATGTTATAAAGGTGCCAAACCAAGTAAACAAGACAAGCCAAGCATGCAACAATGTCCAAGACTCAAGAGGGGGCTTAAACTAAAGCTATATGAAGCAAGCCCCAAAGGGCCAGGAGGACCTAAAATAGGTCCAATGTAGGTCTAAACAAGACCAAAGACGCACCTAGATGGCATCTAAATGGTCTAAACATGGAAGCATACATAAAGGTTCAAACATGGAGCATAAGACACAAGCCTTTTAAAGCATTAAAGCGGCATCAAATGCAAGCATACAAGCATACCACAAGGACTGAAATGATGCTATAAGTGATGCTAAGCCACTGAAACAAGCAAGTAAAGCATGCTAGAGAGGTCAACACTTAAGGCTCACAAGGGGGATTTCATGGTAGCTATACAAAACAAAGCATGGATGACCTGAGCAACCAAAAATAGACCTTGGGCACGCTAAAATATACATAAAATCTTCACAAAGCTAGGCCAAAACAAGTAAGCATGGTGGTCTAAATGCTAGGCACATGTTAAGGCAATTCATGGCATTATAAGACAAGTATGCTAAGCATGCATGGTGTGTCTAAAACAATTAAAAATAGTGCTATATCATGGCAAAATAAGCACAAATAACACTTAAGACATGGCCAACATGCACTTAAACAAGATGCTCACACATGAGGCTAAAATGGCCAACATTGAAGGCAACAAGGAGAAGGGATGGCCCTATCCTTCTTAGGACCTTAAAGCACCATCCCCACCATTGAAATCCCTCTGGATTTTAGTGGTGAGGAGGCCCAAACAAGGTGGTCCCAGAGTTCACCAAAAATGCACAAAATGGGGGCCAAACAAGGCCTAAGAGGGGTCAAACAACCCCAAACAACAAAGTGACCTTAAACAACTATTTAGAGCACTCAAAAATAAGACTTTTATTAGTTATACGTAAAGTCTAAAAACAGATTCAAGGTAGGTTAAAAGACTATGCAAAAATGGGAAATAAAGGGGCAAAGTTCTTACCCTTGAAGACTTTCTTCAAGAAGAGCACTCCAGCTGCTTCCTTAGGTCCAAACCAGCTCTAAAACTTCAAGACCAACCTATTGGCTCCTCAGCAACCAAGGTAAGGTGTAGAACTAGGTGTTTGTGCACAAAAATAAGGACAAACACACACAAAGGCAAAAGGAGAGGGAGATATAGAGATAGATAAATACACTATGCAAACCCTAATCTCAGAGCTCTCTCTTGAACTTCTGGAACCCTTGAAGAGGGAGGAGAAGGTCTCCCTTTATAGAGGATCACTCTTGCAAAGCTTACAAAACAAGCTAAGCAAGAGTGAAATCCCTCCATACACGTGTATGGAGGGGGTGCAAAGTGGGTGCTAGCTAGCACAGCTAGCACAAAATATCTGCCAAAAGCAGATACACAGTGGTCGGCCAGCCAAAAATGCCAAATTGGCAAAAACATTGGTCGGCCGACCATCAATAGTGCCGACCGGCCAAACAT